>JBBCBC010000014.1:21712643-21987107 GCA_037126765.1 Stenogyne calaminthoides | reverse complement strand
GCGTATAATCAATACAAAGATGCCATACTCGTAATCGCATGTTCTCTCTGACTAAGACTCACTTCAAAACACTCTTATGAATCGGAAGGACAAAACCTCAGATTTCACACTTCCATATTTTTGGGTGCAAGTGTTTATTCTAACAAATGGGAAAGTCAGTTGAAGACTTTTGAGGCCAAGTCGGATGAGGGGCATATTCTTAGGATATTTCTCATCCAAACAAGGCTTTGATTGGCAACAAACGAACCCTAGTTGTGGAAGAAACACCCCACGTGGTCTTTGATGAGACATCTTCAACAAGAGAAAGTACCTCCAAACAAGCTAAACATCAATCGCCACCGGCATGCGAAAATGGATCGGGTAATCATCAAGGAGAAAGAAGTTCAACACGTAAAAGTGTACATCCCGTAACTTGATTGTTGGGAAATGAATTTAATAAAGAAGATTTTGATTAGATCCCAAAACCCCGAGTATGACATGTTGGGATAATCTTGATAGATGAGTCGATTCAGGTTTTAGAGTTCGAGGATATTATCGAAAGACCGTGTATAGCTCAAGGAGATATAGATCGGGTTAGATTCAAGACTCAAAGAAGTTTCAAGTTTCAAGGTTATAAGATGAAATCAAGATTCAAGACTCAAAAGATGAAATCGAGAATCAAGACTCAAGATGAGATCGAGAAATCAAGACTCGTGAGATGTCTCAAGACACCGAGACTTAGAGAATCTGAAGGCAAAGTAATTCATCAAGACTCGCAGAATGCAATCAATAAAAGATAAACCCGAATGTTCCGTCCAAGAAACCGAGATATATACCGTTGGAATCCACCGACGCGGGACCAATGAGAGGAAGACAACCAGCCCAAAAAGTCATAGAACCTCATAAAGAATAGTATGGATTTGAATGTGATTCTCTCCAACGGAATATTCAAATCCACACTATAAATACAAGATCTTCCATCAAATTAAGTGTGGAGATTACGCAGAAAAAAAAGATGATGCTGAGAGCCAATAGCGTTATTGTTAAGCATTCCCACCCAGAAGAACACAAGTCTCAGAGATATATAAATATATTCAAAGAGTGTTCTAGAACCCAACCTAAGAAACCCACGATGTATCTTAATCATAGAGAGATTTTCCCAACCTTAAGATTGAGGCTAAACCATCAGAAGGAAAATCTCACCATAGCTTGGAGACAACACCAAACCCAAACCCCATTCTCGTAAAGAGATAACTATGGTGGAGTGAGGAAGTTGTTAGGCAATCCCAAGTGAGGGTGATAAGTCCCGATTGGAGTGTGAACTCGTTAAAAATCTAGAGGCGAACCCAGGAGGGTGATAAGTCCAATTTGAGTTAGTAAACTACGAGAGGTAGTCAGAAAGCTCAAAAGTAGAAAGGTTAGTAAACCATGCAGGTAGTCGAAAACCCAGGAAGTGTTTGAAGGAATTTCCCAGAGGCAGGGAGAGTGGATGTAGGAGCTTGAGTCTGCCGGAACCACTATATATTGTTGTGTTGTTTATCGCTTTACGTTCTTATCTTGTCATAACGATTCGATTATAAGCAAGACACAACACATGAGCTTAAAATAGAAAAAACTGAATCACCATTCCTTCACCCCTTTTTTTTATATGCACGCCCGAAATGTTTTTGCTTCAGACGCGTGCAAAATGGGTTTTCCACCGACCAACAAGTGGTATCAAAGCAGTCCTCAAAGATTACCTTTTTTCAATGTGATCACCGAGCAGATCTATTTTTAAAATTGTTTCTCGATCCGATACCAACAAGTGGTATCGAGCAGGAGTTCAAAAGGTTCACTAATTTCAGAGTGACCACCTGAATGTAGATCTATTTTTAAAACTCGTTTTCGATCCGATACCAACAAGTGGTATCGAGCGGGGAGTTCAAAAGGTTCACTAATTTGAGTGACCACTTTAATGAGATCTTTTTAAAGAAAAAACTCATTTCTTTAAAAATGCATATATATTATAATGTTTTGGCGTCTTTATCAATTGAGAAATTGTTGGGATATTTCTGGTTCTATGCTGAAAACATTATCAACTTGTGTTATTCAAGAAAATTTTACAGATAACAAGTTGAGGGGAACAAGAGAACAAATTGAGGGGGGAACTCACTTTAATCGTAAGTAGATGATCGAGATCGGATTTAGGTCGGCAGATAAGACCGATCAAGATCATATGAGTTAGATGAGTTCGAGTCAAGTGATGAGTCGCGGCAAAATCAAGTAAAGAAAAGCTAAAGCCAAAACCAAGAGAAGGTTGCAAATCGTAAGATGAAGCGTAAGAGACTGATCAAGATCAGACGTGATCGAGATCAGATATGATAAACCTGATATGCAAACCTGATATGATGACCTGATGCTATCCTAATATGTTGATCTGAAGATGTGTTGATCTAATCAGTCAAAGGGATCGATCAAAAAAGAAGAAGTCGATAACTGAGTAAAGTGTCCGAGACTCAAGAAGATCTCGAGACTCGAGAGGAAAAAACCGATCTAAGACTCAAAGAAAGAAAAACTGATCTGAGACTCAGTAAGTAAGAGAGACCTGAGGGTCAGGATGTCTAAAGTCAGAAGGAACTGAACTCAGTCAGCATGAGTGTCAGTATGCCTGATCAGACAAGGTCCGTAGAGGAAGAGGGATGAGGAGCCGAGCAGAAGACAGAAGACTGAAGACCAAGACTGAAGACTTGTAATTCTTTATGTTTTTGTCTTTACTTTTCTGACAAGTTCATTGTAATCTGTAACTTCTATCATATAATCAATGAAACTTTATCTTTATGCTCAAAGATAATACCTCATTATCTTTTTACATGTCTTTACTTTTGATATGCCTGATTATTATTGTTTTTGGGAGATTCATTGCTGAATTGATTGTTAAGAGATATACTATTCTTGTAATAGGAAAAACTGAAACCTGAGTATAGGTTAAGTATTTTGTAACAAGATGGTTTTGGCATCATCAAAAAGGGGGAAATTGTTGGGAAATGAATTTAATAAAGAAGATTTTGATTAGATCCCAAAACCCCTGAGTATGACATGTTCAGGATAATCTTGATAGATGAGCCAGGATTCAGTTTTAGAGTGTTCAGGATGTTATCTGCACCGTGTATAGTTGGCAGATATAGATCAGGTTAGATTCTGAAGACTCAGTAAGTTTATGAAGTTTTTGAAGTTTCAAAGATGAAATCGAAGTATTCAAGACTCAAAGATGAAATCGAGAATCAAGACTCAAGATGAGATCGAGAAATCAAGACTTCAAAGATGTCTCTGAAGACACTGAGACTTAGAGAATCTCAAGGCACAAAATAATTATCAAGACTCGATGATATCAATACTCAAGATAAACTTTTGAATGTTCAAGGTCAAGAAACCGAGGAATATAGCTCATGGAATCTGGAATCGGTGACGTGGACCAATGAGAGGAAGACAACCACTGAAAAAGCTTGAAAAAACCCATAAAAAAGAATAGTATGGATTTGAATGTGATTCTCTCCAATCGGTAACATTCAAATCCACACTATAAATACAAGATCTTCCATCAAATTAAGTGTGGAGATTATGAGAAAGATGCTCAAGAGCCAAGAGTGCTATTTCCAAGCATTCCCACCCTAGAACACAAGTCTCTAGATATACAAATATATTCAAAGAGTGTTCTAGAACCCAACCTAAGCAACCCACGATGTATCTTAGTTTAGAGAGATTTTCCCAACCTTAGCATTGAGGCTAAACCATTGTAAGGAAAATCTCACCATAGTTGGAGACAACACCAAACCCAAACCCCATTCTCATAAAGAGATAACTAGAAGGGAGTGAGGTAGTTGTTAGGCAATCCCGAAAGTGAGGTGATAAGTCCCGATTGGAGTGTGAACTCGTTTAAAAATCTAGAGGCGAACCCGAGAGGGTGATAAGTCCATTTGAGTTAGTAAACTACAGAGGTAAATAAAAGCTAAAAGTAGAAAGGTTAGTAAACCACAAGAGGTAAATGTAAAAACCTTAGGAAGTGTTTCAAGGAATTTCCCAGGGAATGCGAGAGTGGATGTAGGAGCTTGAGTCTCCTAACCACTATACATTGTTGTGTTGTTTACTACTTTACGTTCTTATCTTTTCATACGCATTCGATTATAAGCAAGACACAACACATGAGCTTAAAAGAGAAAAATCTGGAATCACCATTCCTTCACCCCTGTTTTTATATGCATCACCCTAAATGTTTTGCTTCCACACGCACAAAATGGGTTTTCCCACCGGGACCAAGATCTTGCTGATTCAACAGTCAATCGCACCTAAGGTATGCACAACCGCTGCTGAAGAAGTCATTACCGGTGAGATAAAGATCAATCGAACCATCTGGTTCAGGGGGAACTCCTGAAGTTCCTACGAACAGACATCAGCACATGATGAGTCCAACATCAGATGAGACATGTTCTTATCAAGTGGATCATAATTTCGCACCACTCCCAATCACTAGTAATGAACTATCAGATATGGATGATGTTCTCCAAACAGACGCACATTAGAACAGAAGGACCTGGATTACGGTCATCCCATTGATCGATTATTGGAGACCCATCCGATAGAGTCAAAACTAGACATCGATTGGTGAAAGTGCCATATCTTACGTTGTTATCATCTTTGAAGGAACCAACTACGAGAGAGGAGTTTTCTACAAGACGCAAGCTGGATTCTGGCCATGCAGGAGGAGTTGGAACAGTTTAAGAGGAATCAAGTTTGGAAATTTGTGGACAGACCAACTCATCAAGACGTAATTGACACGAAGTGGGTATTCAAGAACAAGAGAGATGAGAAAAAATGTCATAACCAGAATAAGGCAAGACTTGTTGCTAAGGGGTATTCACAATCGAGAAGAATTGATTATGATGAGACCTTTGCACGATGGGCCGTTTAGAAAGCCATTCGTTTATTTCGCATATCTTCGCCTGAGAGGGTTCACGTGTATCGATGGATGTAAAGAGTGCATTCTTAAACGGGGTACTAGCAGAGGAAGTTTATGTTAACAACCTCCAAGCTTTGAAAAAGGCAACCAAGTGTACCGATTTATGAAAGCTCTCTTGACGGACCGAACAAGCTCCCGGGCTTGGTATGATACACTCTCTCGGTTTTTGATAAACAAATGGGTTCACTAAAGGAATAGTGGACAAAACCTTATTCGAGAATAGAAGATGGAGAAGATATTACGATGGTTGATTCGTGGGCGACATCATCTGGAGATCTCCCAACAAAGAAGCTATGTGGAGAAGTTAACCAAATTGATGCAAGGGAAGTTCGAGATGTCCATGATGGAGTCGATGAATTACTTTATGGGTTTACAAGTCAACAGAGTATGAAGGAATATTCATCTCGCCAAAGCGAAATACATAAGGAATCCATCGCAAAGTTTGAGTTCAACATTGCAAGGAAGTTTAATTCCTATGATGACCGGGGTTTAAGATGGATCCAGATGAAGATGGTGAAAGTGAATCGAAAGAATATAGAGCTCGATTGGATCACTACTATACCGCTCGCCAACCGGACGTATACATTACTTTTGCAAGTGGGTGTATGTGCCGATTTCAAAGCAAATCCAATGCAAAGCCACCTAGAAGCAACTAAGCGGATTCTCAAGTATCGAAGGGGATCGTAAACCTTGGTTTATTTTACTCATCAGATGAAAATCTAGTGCTTAGTGGGTATTCTAATTCAGATTACGGAGGTTGCAGAATCGATAGAAAGTCAACCTCAGGTTCATGTAAGTTTTTGGGAAATAAACTGATCTCTTGGTTTTCGAAAAAGCAAACATCGATTCGACATCTACTATTGGGGCGTAATATATGGTCCAGAAGTCGTTGTTCCCAAATCGCTCCGCTAAGTCGGCGAAATGAGGATTACAACATTGTAGCTAAGAAAGTACCTATATTCTCGCGGATAATTAGTGATATTGCAATCACTCAGAATCTGTTCTACATACAAGATACAAGCATGTGGATGTCATACACCATTTTATCAGAGATCACGTTGAAAAGAAGAATATCAGGATGGAAAAGATCCATACTGACAAGCAGAAAGTTGATATCTTAACTAAGCCGCTAGTCGAGATCGATTCGCAGAGAGTTATGCAACGAGCCAGGCTTCGGATCTTGGAGAAAATGCACTTTATATGGTTGAAGGATTGATCTCCGTAACGATTTGGTTAAAAGACTAACCAGGTTAAGTGAAATCGCTTGAGTTAGGAATCTCAACCGATCGTATCACGCACATTTGGAGGAGCCGATCTCAAGTTTAGAAAAAGGAGCAGTCGAAAAGTCGATAAGTAGCCGACCGAAGTTCGGACAAGAGCCGATCGATTCAAAATATATCGTTAAGGGAACCGGACGATTGGAAGATTACGTTATAAAGTCGATTAAAGCATTGCAAATAACAAGCAAGTCAAGATTAAAGCTACAGATCGATAAGTCAAGAAACAACACAACAATGGTATAATAGAGTTTTTCATTGATAAGGACCCGAGGTCGGTTTACAAGTTACAAGTGATATCACAAGCTACAAATGCTACAAGCTATCTTCAAGTGGTATTACAAGTACAAAGAAGAAGACCCAAGGTCGACACATAAACCATCGAAATTTAAGACAACCCTAAGTGGGGAAGAAGAGAGAGAGTTCAAGGTATGATGCTCTCATTTTCCCTCGATCCCAAGAAGGGCATCGAGAGAGGCCTTGAGAATCCGAGCCAATCTCAAAAGCTGGAGGGAGGAGCAAGAGAGGCTTTGAAGGATGTCCAAACCAGAGCCCTCGGAGGTGAAATCAATCTCTCCAATTTTAAATGGGGCATTAAATACAGGTTTTGGTCACAAGGACCAAGCGAACACTTCAGGCAAGATGCAAAATTGAGCTTGATATATGGAGATCATTTGTTGGTGATCACCAGACCATATACCAAACTCACGCTTTTGTTTTAGACTAAGTCTGCTTGATGCTTATTCTATTATCTCGATAGAAAGACAAGGTGCATACTTGTTAGGAGAAGTGCCTTCATTTGCTTTTAGCAGATCCATTTGGCCCACGGTGGTGGTAAGCTAAGATTGATCGTATGTGAAATCTTAGATGGACAAAAGCAAAGGTGAAGGAACACACTGGGGTTGATTTGAGAAGTTGAATTCATTGAAAAGGGCTAAAAGTTTTTTTGGAAGTTTCGTAAATAAGGAACTCATGGAAAAGCATGAAGGATATCTTTAAAAGAAGATGAAATGTTTTATGTCAGGTTGTTTTCCTAACACCCCTGTGCTAATTTATAGTAGGAAATTAGGGGTATAAATGCAAAATTTATTTTCTCGGAAGATCTTAAGAGAAATTTGCATCGACAACGCCAGATGGAACACGCCGCTAATGGTTGGATAAGTTAACGGTGTGTTTAATCACAAAGATCTATACCATTATTACGGTATGTCAAATCGCTACCGATTTGGGGAATCGAGGCGACTTTTGACTCCCAAGTAAAATTTTTTTTGGAGTTGAACTTTGATTAACGCGGGTTGATTAGAAGAAGACCAAGGACAAAGAGTATCAGATAAGAGGATCAGATAAGTGGCATAATGTTTCAAACAAAAATCTGATCAGATAAGTGAGATATTGTTGGCAAATGCATAAGGCAACCATCGATAAGCCAACAAAGTACCGATCGACGATCAGGGTAACCCGATTGATTACAATATCAATCACCGACACGCCTCTCTTATTTATCTCTTTTGAATACCTTATATGCGTTATTTAAATAAATAATTTATTTTACACTGTTCATGACGCATGCTCTGCAAAGCTTTTAATGAGGACTTGGGAAAATGTTTTCAAAACGTTTTATTGCGATTTTTAGAGTCCGAAAAACGAGAAGACTACTTTTCTCAACCGTGAGATCAAAATACTTTTTTGGCCGACTAATCAAATGCAACCGATTTCAAAACACATGATACTTGAGTACTTTTGGAAAGTTGTGCAAAAAGGTTTTCCCTCAGATTCTATAAAATCCAAATCTTTCTAAAAACCGCTTTCCACTACTGCCTTCTCAAAGCTCTTAAAAGATCATATTTTTCCAAAATCTTTTAGAGAATTATTTCTAGATCAATTGATTCTACCCTTCCGATTTCTAAATCTTTCGAATCAATTTCTGGTAATTTCTTGTTTTAATTAATTGCATGATCTCAATTTCTCTCTGGTACCTAGGTTTACAAGTTGTGATTCTGTAATTTTTATTCGATCTAAACGCTTACTTGCAAAATTGATGCTGAAAATGCTAGTTTGACTGAATTTATTGAAATATCTTACTCAAACTAAACATCAATTTGCATATCGTACAGAAATGGCACATCTTGTTTCACGACCGGGCCAAGGGAAAAAGTACTGCAATTTTTCATCGATGAAGAAAGACATCATTGATGAGAATTATGTAGTATTCACCATCACCTCAGATCCGGAATCGCTGGAAATTCTGGAGTGCTTACGAGCGTGTGGACTTGAACGCTATTGCTCTACACATCAGAACATCATCCATGCACATGAAGCTCTGGAGTTTCTATACAATCTGTAGAGGGATGAAGACAATGATGCTGACCTGATTTCTTCTGTTGGCGGACTAGAAGTTTGAGTGTTGAATGAGCATCTCCAAAGGATATTCGGCCTAACTCGAAAGCATCAATCCGAGAGACCTACATGTCTTGTAGGAGAAAAGGAGTTTCTTGAAGCCGAATGTTGTTGAGACACGCAAACAAGGAGAACACGATTTAACGTCAAAGCCTCCTATCAAGAGAAAATATCGCCTTCTTCTTGAAATTGTTAGGAAAGGTGATCGTATGCTCAACTTACGGCTTTGATGACGGTCACTTCATACAAGATAAGTGTCATGGCCGCAATAATCAAGAAGGCTTGAGATATCGATTGGTTGGGTATGGTCAAAGCAAAGTCGAGAAAAGACTCTGGGAAGTTGAATCGACCCAGAGCAATGAAGTGTGCTTATCTTGAAGTGCTCATTCATACAAAAAATATCTATCATTCATAGGAGCAAGTTTCGCCGCTGGAATTATGAATGGAACGAGAATGGAGCGGGAAGATTTACCAAGCAAAGCACAAGGCCATACTGGGCAAGGATGAGTCCCTACCTAGACAAACTGATGAGGATCCAACTCCTTATGTGCCCAAACCCAAGGGAGAAAAGAAGGGAAAAGATAAGGCAACTACATCGTCTGAAGTGCAGGAAAAGGCAGTTCAAGAGAAGAGGATGAAGAGGAAGGATCTGGCCAAGAAACCAGATGCTCAACGGAAACGTCAGAAGAGAGTCTCATCTCCTCGAAAAATCGCTCCAAGTTCTACCTTGACAAGTCAACAGAACAAAGGATCGATGCAAAAGATCGACGAAGAGATAGCGATCATCTGAGCCAACTATCAGAGAAGTAAGGGAAGAGCAGATGATCGCAGCAGAAGGAGAGAAATCTGTCAGAGGGACAGAAGTGGAGCACCCTGAGGAAGAATCACCATCTGATTCTCTGCCTCTCACCAAGATCTTCCAGAGAGCAAGATCACCAACGCCCACTTCCAAATCACCATCACCCTCTCCTCAAAAATCATCACCACCATCCTCTCCCCACAAAACCTTCTCGCCCTCACCCTTACCTATCAGAACAACATCTCCCACACCACCAATCAATGAACCAGTTCAGGAAACTGAACACCCTCAAAATGCTGAAAACGAACCACACATATCCCCACAAATATTCCAATCTCCGATCAAGTCTCAAGAACCTGAGAGATCCGACGAACGTGTGTCCATTTCTCATAATCCCTTCAACACCAGAACAGTGCTTGCTTCACCTACTCCAGAGAGCCCCATCATAAGGATAATGAAGCAACAGATCAAAGAGTGTCTGCTGGATCTATGCCCTGAATTGGATCAACATCCTGGCATCCAGCAACAGATAGAAAAGATAGTGTTCTGGAGGGATATCAGACTGAAGAGCATTGAAGAATTTCTGATTCTAATGGCAACTCTGGGATCAAATTTCTTTGTAGACTTGGAGTTGAAATGTCTAAACAATGCTGGGATTGAAAGTGTTGTTGAATTGGCATCTGACGATGATATCAGATGGTTGATTCATGAAAGGTTCGGAATTACTGATAACAGGGAGGAAACCGTTCAACCTCCTACAGATCATGAGGAGTTGGCCGATGAACCAAGAATGGGTCTTTGCCAGATGAGACCCGACTTGGCAAGGCTTCAACATCTGAACAGACCGCTACGATGAGCTATGATACCCTAGATCATTATACTCGGAAGATTCAGGATGGGATCAAGGCTGCATTTGAAGACAAATTAGCAAAGGCTCCAGCAGACCGATGAAGCGATTAGAAGATGAGCAAGCAAAACTAGTTGACAAGGAACGAAGTCACACAATTGGGATTCACAATGCCATCCTTGTCAAGTAATGCAACTAGTATATCCTCTTGCCGGAGAAGCTCAAGCTCGATCGACAAACTCACGCCGTGTACAGAGATGCTCAATCGTACACATGTACTTTTGGAGAGTGTCTGGGCATCTCGACAAGACCAACAACCACTTGGATATGGGTTGGAAACATTTTTACTTTCTATGTAACGAAAGCAAGACAGAAATCAAAATCGCTCTCCCGACGCTTCTACACACCGCATTTTCCCGCCACTTCGGGATTACCTCTTGTTGTCGAGAACTCGCAGAGAGAGATCTCACGACAATTAACGCTTCAACCATAAGATGTCCAACCTCTTTGATGTAACCAAAAAAGGGGAAGGAAAAGAGAATAAAGAGAAGGAAGAAAAAATGCATCCGCATACGTTGGTAACATTTTTATCTCTACCGAAAAACCATCAGATTCGACTTGCGCCCACTCCATCTACCGATCTCAATTCTTTGAAATGAAAGAAACCGTGGAGCAACATAGTAAAGAGATCATGAATGTAAAACTGCTCTTCGAGAGGTTACCGCCAGAGTTTATTAAGATTGAAGACTTCTCTTCGCTCGTTCGAGTAAAAGAATGGAAATCGATGATCGTGCCAAGAGCCTTGAACTCGCTAAGAAATTAGTGAAGAAGATTTAACAAGATTAACCCGAGCAAACTCGAGGAGGAAGAAAGGCAAAAGCAAGATGGCAAAAGCAAATGCGAAGATCAGAGAAAAGGCCAATCACTCTACCAAAATGCATTGACTTCGAACAAGTTCAAGAGCGCAAAGACAGAGAATAAGAGAGGCCGCCATCAAAAAGTAGGGGTTAGCAGAGGTTAAGGGATGAACATTGCTTACATCCGAAGGAAGAGGAAGAACGGCCGCAACAAAGGAGATTGCTTGGGAGAAGAATGCCCTTTCGCACTGTTAAAAAGGCATCCTCTCAGGTATGGCAAGATCCGCCCGTAACGGGATCGATCGAGAGGAGAATGGTTGTGTGGACGCCTACATCCCGGGAGAAGATTCCAATTCATCAAGATCGATCGAAAATGATGATGAATTTCGAATCGGTTAGAAACAAAGTATATCCGGACTTCTACCGAGAGTGATGAAAGAAGGAAAGATCATGTCACTAATACCGTAAGCTCCACCCTTTGAACTACTCCTTCCACCTTTCAGGTCCGCACAACAAGCTAGATCCCTGTTAAATTCAAGAGTATCTACTATGGACTTTCAAAAAGGAGGAATCCATAGAAAAGAAGAGCTGGACAAGCTTAATGCAAAGGATGTATGAGGATGTTTGGCATCCCCAAAGAGTCGCAAATGTTCAAGTACACCGAAGAAGACAACTTGGAATCGATGATAGTACGCTTTTCATGTATTCTACAATGCACACACCTATCCGAATGAAATTTTCCATCTCACCGATTCTAAGACAACATCTCATTGTCTTCCGAGGTATGTCTGTTTACATCATCTACATTTCCATTCATGGTATCTGCTTTTCGATTAAGTGTGATTAAGTGTTTTGGTTCCATCAAAAAAGGAAATTGTTGGGAAATCAGAATTTAGTTTTGATGGAAGTTCCAAAACAAAGTTGTAATAGGGACCGCATGCATTAGCCGATCGATGACTTAGAATCGATTAAGATGACCAAATTTAAATGTATAGATAGTCGATGTAAAAGATAGGTCACATATTGGAGGAACTCAATATGTATAGGTCGTCGAAGTATCGATGACCCAGATAAGGTCGATGATCAAGATCGAAAGCACAAATCAAGACAAGAAGTCAAGATCAAAGTGAAGACAAGAAGACATCAAGACTCGGGATGAACTCAAGACTCAGATAGACATCAAGACTCGGGATGAACTCAAGACTCAGATAAACTCAAGACTCAAAAGAATAAACTCAAGACTCAAAAGAGGATCGAAGACATCGAGGCTCAGAGACACCTGAAGATCAAAAGACCTGAAGACCTATATCAGCGGAGTCTGAATATTGAGCTAAGACAATGTGCATCTCAAGACTCAACAAGGTAGATCGATCGGGCCATTCGATCAAGTCACCACACCGTTACAATAAAAAAAGATATACAAGACAAAGATTTAATCTTCTACAAAAAAGAATATCAATCGCCTAACGGATAAATTTTCAAGTGCCTCCAGAAGACAAGGAGAAAGCGACACGCGTACAAAAAAGAGCCGACATTACTTGGGATACGATATTTCATGGACAAAAAACACGCTAATCATGCTTACCAAGAACACCGATAATCGGAGCACATCACAATCATATCCTACAACCTATCTAATATAGCCCAAAATTCAAATTGCTCTCCAACAGCTCTTTGATTTTGAGGTCTATAAATTGGGATCGATCTTCACTTTGAAGACAAGGACCAACAATTGAGAAACCACATCACATGAACTATTGAGCAAGCGGAACAACAACATTCACGCAAGAAAATTCAAAGAAGAATTTCCGCTCGAAGAACACCATATTTGAAGATTATTCTTAGAGTGTTCATCCCATAATTCTTAGCAAGAAATCCTATCCACTAGCATTTTGGCTACCTAAAGCACCAGGATAGATTTCCAGTTGGAACCTGTTGGGAGATGAATATAATAAAGATATGATTTTGATTAGATCCCAAAACCCCTGAGTATGACATGTTAAGAATAATCTTGATAGTTGAGTCAGGATTAAGTTTTAGAGTATTCAGGATGTTATCTGCAAAATGTATAGTCAGCAGATATAAATCAAATTTAGTTAGATTCCAAGATTTTTGAAGTCTCAAAGATGAAACCGAGATATCAAGTCTTCAAGATGAAACGAGATACTAAAGACTCGGTGGAGAAATCGAGAATCAAGACTCAAAGATGAAATCGAGATATCAAGACTCAAGATGAAATCGAGGAATCAAGACTCAAAGATGAAGACTTAGTATATCAAGACCAAGACACTCAGAAGACTCAAGATATTTCAAGACTCAAGAAGACCTCAAGACTCGGAAGACTCAAGACTCTCAAGACTCAAGACACAAAAGACACGTAAGATCAAGAATCTGAAGATCAAGAATATCAAGGCACAAAGAATTCATCAAGAGAGTCAAGAATGCATCAATGCTCAAGATAAACCCGAATGTTCCGAGGCAATCGAACATATCTATTCAAGGATGCAACATCGAGAAGATCGCGATTCCTTAGAAAAATAGATATTTGCCAAGACATTAAAATGCGCATAAAAGGAACTAAGACAAAGGGTTGTTAAGGTTATATCAATCGAGATTGTAACAAAAAGGGCCGCTGAAGTTGTTTACCTTTAACCGGAGACAAAAGTCAAAAGAGGAAGACAACATCGTACCCATCGACACATCACAACATAATGTCTTTCAAAAAATGTCGAGAAGTACTAAGTTCCGTAATGCAAAAAAGTGAAGACGGCTACATGAAAGGCTATTGCCTAAAACGTGTTAGGGAGTGTCAAACCCTAAAATATAGCAGTTTCTCACACACCATAAGAAACTCTCGAGCTATATCTCCAACGGATAGCTTTTTAAGAGTGACCTTGGTGTATGCCTATAAATACTTGTGACCTTCTACATTGAAAGGTCACGAGAAATTTGTAAGCAACTCAAGAGCTCAAACTTATTATTGCAAGTTGAAGCACTAAAAACCGAGAATTTCCCAAGTGCTTTAAATCAAGAGAGCTCATTCCACTAAGCCTAGCTTGATAAGATATATCCAAAGCTTAGTCGAGATATCCTAGCCTTTGCATTGTTCTTTATTGTAAAGGATATCTCATCCTAGTTGAAACCAACCAAGAAACCCCCAAACCCTTTGAAGGTAGTTTGAGTGTGATTGTTGGTGAGATCGAGTTGTAAAGAGCGAGTAAACTACATTGAGGTAGTCAAAAGCTCTAGAGGAGAAGTGAGTAATCTATCTTGGATAGTCAAGAAAGCTTGTGTGAGTTTTGAGTTAGTAAACTACAGAGGTAGTCGTAAAGCTCAAAATTAGAAAGGTTAGTAAACTACAGAGGTAATGTAAAGCTCAAAATTAGAAAAGGTTAGTAAACCATGAGGTAGTTAGAAAGCCTTAGAAGTGATTAGTGAATTTCTCTCAAAAGATCGGGGAGAGTGGACGAGGAGCTTGAGTCCCGAACCACTATAATTTGTCAGGTTATTTGCATTCTCTTTTTGCTTGATTTATATTGCGATTATTTTGTCTTGAAAGCATATTTTCACCGATATTTTTAGTTGGAATCAATCCAATCGAAAAGTTGCATATAAATTGAATCACTGACCTCAATCACTATTCCATTAAAGGAAGGTTTTCAAAAAAAGCTTAAAACGAGTATAAACCAAGGGCCAACCATTCGCACATCCGAGTAAAGCTAAAACAGATAGTTACCAAACTAAACTTACTCTTTCGAGGGTTCAAGAAGTTAGTTATCCGATCCAAGCAACTCAGATCTCTCAAAACTCAGACTCGGTGGGATTATTCGAGGTATCAAAAAAGAACCAGATCACTGTCTCAGATAGACTTTGACTCGAGCTTATTTGTGCTTTCAGACCAAATCATCAGACAACCCGACCCAAAGTCGACCTCAAGAAAAAAAGTTTTAAAAACATCAAACACGCAGTATTCCCCCATACACGTGTAAGACTTGCTTGCAAGGACCAACAAGTGGTATCAGAGCAAAGGGTTCAACTTGACCACCGCTTTGTTGACCTAAGTTTTATTTGCTAATATACTTGTGGTCTATCCGAATCGATCTTATTTTTGTCAAATTCTTAAAAAGACTAAGATAAAATGTCTTCTAAGAAACTTCCCATGTTCTCGGTGGAGAACTATGATTTATGGGGATTGAGAATGCAGCACACCGTATTCTAAACATGAACGAATGTGGAGAGTGGTCTCCGAAGGGCCATTCCAATTTCATCGTGGTGAATCCCAGAGGAATTGAAAATGAGAGAAACGATCCTAGAGCAGATTTCCTAAGTCCGATGACCAACCGACTCGAGGAGAGGTGGTTAGTCAATCTAGACTATATTGCTAAAGACACACTATACAAGACAATTGATGATGGTGTGATGGGAATGATCTCTCACCGTAATATCAAGAAAAAGAAATTTGGGATACACTAGTCAGAATGTGCCAAGGCACAGATCATATCAAGGAAAACAAACTTTCAGCTTGCAATTGGAAAGTTTGATAGTTTTGAAATGGATGAAGGTGAATCTATAGACAAATTGGAAGTCGATTCACTAAGATTATGAATGATCTAAATGCACTTGGTAAGAAATATCCACAGAGAGAAGTTGCATTGAAAATTCTTAGAGGTCTTTCTAAGAAATGGGATATATATGCAAAGGGTGATTGAAAACACCAAAAAAACATTAATTCAATGCCATATCAACAAGTCTTCTCGAAATAAGGCCTATGAGTTAAGAATTGATAAGAAATCTCAAAAAAAAGGTCGACAAAGAAAGATGATTCATCATCTAGTAAGAATGTGGCTTTTAAGGCCAAGGATAAAACCTCAGAAAACTAGAGAGTTCGAGAACTCCCTTGCTAAAAATCGTGACGAGCTTGAGGATAAGCTAAAGATCGATGGCAAGGAGGTTTGAAAGACTTAATAGTCGATATGGAAAAATACAAAAACTATTACAGGAATCACAGTACCAAAAAGAAACCCGAGGGATGATCAACTCGAGAAGAAGAAGGACCGAAGCCGAGGGATCTTCATCCAAAAGGAAGGACTCAAGTCCAAAGAAGAAAGTGATCGAGGATGATGATGCCAACAGATGCTATAATTGCCAAAAAGAAAGGTCACTTCCAAAGATGATTGTCCGGGATCCGAAGTGCTAATGAGAGAAGAGAAAGACAGCAAAAAGAGACAAGAAGTTCTCCAGAAGAAAAGCCATGGTTGCGGGAAGAAGAACATTACGAGGGAGGATCTTGCTCTTCAGATGAAATATTCTCGAGACAAAGGAAAGTGATGACATCTGTCCGATGGCCATTGAGGAGGTAAACTCTTCTTTTCTCTCGTTGTTGCTCCTACACTAGCACAAGAGTTGTCAAGTTCAACTGTAAACAATCATTTTTGACTCGATGGATTCTTTTGAGAGTCTAATGAAGGACTATGCTATTTTACAAAGAATCGCTAAATGAAACTCAAGAGCGTAATAAGCGAACCGGAGGTCAAAAATCTTAAGTGGAAAGACTTTAGCAAACCGAAATCACTTCTCAATTAATGGGAGCTATCGATGAACCGGATGTTTCAAAGTACAACTTTGAGAAAGAGAAGTTGATAGTGACCCTAATCTAAAAAACTAGAGAAATCCATCGATGAGATTCAAATTGATCGTAACTAAGTTCAATGACCTCTCCGAGAAGCATGAAACTCTACATAAATGTGAGGATAGTGAATGTAAGAAGTTAACTCTATTGAATAACGCATCTAAAGTAATAGATGAAATTGTGAGTTACCAGAGATCCGCCACTATAAAATCTGGATTGGGATACATTCCAGGGAACCTCACAAGGTCATCTGAAAAGCTACATCAAGTAGCAAGAAGACAATCTTTGTAAAACCAAAAGCACCTACACTTCAAAAATGAATAAATGCCCAAGGTTGTAGACAAGGAAAAGGACCCATGGTTTCAAGAAACCGAATGATCGTAGGGAAAGCCCAAACCTCGTGAAGGCTAGAAAACCTGAGCACTCAGTTGGAAAATTTCAGGCAAGTACTTCAAAGCCTCAGGCTAAGAATGCAAACCTGAAAGGATCTACACTGAACCATCAGAGGAATCTTCAGAAGAGAAACACTCAAAGATAGACATTCTCAATCAAGAGACCAAGTCCTCAAAGATATCGAAGACCCAAATTTCCAAAGACAGCAACCTGAACCCCACTTGCCTAAGGGTAAAGGTTACCTGAACCCAAGTCAACAAAGATTCAGACCAGCTGCACAAAAGCCAAAGAAAATGAACAAAAGGCCTGAACCAAAGAAAAATTCAAAAGCCCATGTTCATGCTAAGGAAAAAGCACTCATACATGTGAAACTACTAAGGCACCCAGAGTACTAAATGTATGTAGATGTTTATGGAAGACAGATCAACCACTCTAAAGTGATTAGAGTTGTAAAGTGATTTGGATTCGAAGGTACAAACTAACCTTGTAGGACCCTACACAAATTGGGTACCTAAAAATTGATCTATTTTTCAGGAGGAAAACAAGGGCACTGAGCTGATTGGAGATCACATAGCATTGATGAGTAGAGATGAAAAAGCCCCTGATGTATGGTATCTTGACAGTGGATGCTCAAGATATATGACATGATTCAAGAAGATACTCAGTGACTATGTTGAACAAAGAGGCCCTCAGATCACTTTTGGAGATAACTCCAAGGGGACAGATCAAGGATATGGAACTTTGGAAATAGACTCGGTTCATATCCATGGTGTTTCATATGTATCCGATTGAAGCATAACTTGCTTTCAATAAGCCAATTCTTGCGGATAAAGGTTTTAATGTTGAGTTCTCTAAGAACTTATGTTATGTGAAAGATAATACATCACATAAAATATTAACGATCGGGTACTAGAAAAGGAAATGTGTATTTGTCGATTGAGTTCAACTCCTAAAGATACATGTTTGGTTGCTAAAAGTTCCACAGATACCAGTTGGTTATGGCATAAAAGAATGAATCACTTGAATTTCAAAACCCTGAATAAGCTTGCAAGATTAGCTCTTGTGAGAGGGTTGCCTAATGAAGTGTTCAGTAAGGAACATATTTGTGATGCGTACAAAAAGGAAAACAAATTAAAGCATCATTTAAAAAGCAAAATAGATGTTTTTCTTTTTGAAAGAATACTTCAGTTGTTGCATATGGATCTTTTTGGTCCTATAACACCAGTGAGCACCAATGGCAGGAAATACACACTAGTAGTAGTTGATGACTACTCAAGATATACTTGGGTCATATTCTTACTCAGTAAGAAAGAGACTTTCGAGATAAAGTCCGCAGATCATCAAAAGTCACAAGATTGAGAAAAACTGAGTGTGGTCAAAATCAGATCTGACAAGGGAACTAAATTTATAAATCATATCATATCTAATTATTGTGCAGCAAATGGAATTTCTCATGAAACATCAGCTGCAAGGACCCCTCAACAAAATGGTGTTGCTGAAAGAAGGAACATGACTCTTAAAGAAGCTGCAAGGACAATGATAGCTGAAGCTGATATTCCTAAAAGATTTTTTCGGTCATCAACACTGCATGCTATTCTCATAACAGATCCATGCTGACCAAGAGTCAAGGCAAAACACCCTATGAGCTTTGGAATGAAAGGAAGCCTCTTGTTTCTTTCTTTCGTGTGTTTGGTTGCAAGTGTTTCATACACAATAATGGTAAAGATCACTTGAAAACATTTGATAGCAAAGTCGATGAAGGAATATTCTAGGTATTCAAATCAAGAAAGCTTTCAGAGTTTACAACTGTTGGACTCTTATTGTGGAGGAAACACCTCATGTTGTTTTTGATGAATCTACTTGTGTTCAGAAGAAACAGGAACATGATGCAGAAGAACTAACCAAGAGGATCACCAGATTAAGCCTGAAAAAGAATGACAAATCATCCAATTGAACTCGAAAAGAAGAAGTCACCACATTCTATGATTGGAGTGACTCAGACTCATATAAAGAAGTTCAGGATGGAACTCAGATGGTGAGACTCGGGGAAAGCCAACACACCAAAGGTGACCAATCCGAAGCAGACACCAATTCGAGACTCGTGTATGTAATGCCAATGAAGATGTGGTCACAAATGAGGCAAATTTCAATCTATCAACCAAAGGGGAACAAATGTCTCGATAATGTTCTCAATAGAATTTCCTCCGAGGAAGATGATTCCCTTTCTCCTTTTCGTTGTTCCTCGAAGTTTATCAATTAATGAACCTAACATTTTAAATGTTGAGGATATTTATTGAAGGGGAACATCTAGAAGAAGATGGTTAGATAGTCATCCTACAAGTCGATTGTGGGTGATCTAACCGAAGGTGTCAAAACAAGAAGGTTCCATGGTGAGAGTGCACTATTTCGCCGCTTCCTATCGGAGAAAGAGCTCATCGAGATTGGTGAAGCTCTACAAGATTCTCATTCGATTATCGCTATGCAAGATGAGATGAATCAATTCTCAAGAAATGAAGTACGGAGCTAGTGGATAGACTCGAAAAGGCACAATGTCATTGGAACCAAGTGGGTATTTAAGAATAAAAGAGATGAAAAGCAACAACATTGTAAGAAATAAGGCAAGGCTAGTTGCACAAGGTTATTCCCAAGAAGAAGGCTTGGATTATGATGAAACCTTTGCACCAGGTTGCAAGACTAGAAGCCATCGATTGTTTCTTGCATATGCTGCCCACATGAAGTTCATACTATCAAATGGATGTGAAAAGTGCATTCGAAACGGTGTGCTTAAAGAAGAGGTTTTGTAGAACAACCTCCCGGTTTCAAACAGAATGACCAAGTTTCTGTGCTCGTAAAAGCCTTTGTATGGTCTTAAGCAAGCACCGAGCATGGTATGATACTCTTTCTGGGTTTCTATCGACCATGGTTTTGTCAAAGGAATTGTTGATAGAACTCGCTCGGGATAGAAGATGGGGAAGATATCTTATCGTTCGGGAGATATATGTTGATGACATCATTTTTGATCTCCAAACCATCACCGTAAAAAGTTTTCAACACTGATGAAAGGCAAGTTTGAGATGTCAATGATGGGAGAGATGAATTTCTTTCTAGGTCTTCAAGTGAAACAATCAAAGGAAGGAATCTTCATCAACCAGGCAAAGTACACCAGGATCTGATTGCCAAGTATGGTGTATAGACTGCAATGCGCTTAGAATCCTATGAATACTAACCACAAGATGGATCCCGATTTCAAGGCAAATCAAATGAGTCATACCGATTATAGAGGAATCATTGGATCATTGATCATTGCTCTATCTCACAGCAAGTAGGCCGAATATAACACTTGCTGTTGGGATATGTGCAAGATACCAAGCTAATCCTAAGGCTAGTCACATGGAGGCTGCCAAAAAGATACTGAAGTATCTTAAGGGCACAGTGAATAGAGGATTATGGTATCCAGCTGATGATAACCTTGAATTAACTGGTTACTCAGATGCTGACTATGGAGGTTGCAGGATTGACAAGAAGTCCACTACAGAACTTGTCAATTTCTGTGAAGTAAGCTAATATCTTGGTTTTGAAAAGAAACAGACCTCAAGAGAGCAACCAAGACTATTGAAAGTCAATACATGGTTGCGGGGAAGTCACAGTGCTCAGATTCTTTGGCTCGCACAACAATTAAGGGATTATAAAGTTGTAGCTTAATGAAGTACCAATATTTTGTGACAATAATAGTGCTATTGCTATTTCACAAAATCCCAGATTGCACACCGGGATGCAAGCATGTGGATATCGACATCACTTTATCAGAGATCATGTCGAGAAAAAAGGACATCACGATGGAGAAAATTCACATCGATAGCAGAGAGAGCCGATATCGGGACTAAACCATTCGGGTCAATCAAGATTTCAGAACTATCAGTTGAATTAGGGATGTCGATCCTGTGTATAGAGTAAAATCGAAAAATTGAAGATTTTCAAATGCATGAAGTTTTTTTAATTCTACCGAGAAACTCAGATAAAATTGAAATACCGAAACCGAGTCTCGTAAAACTCAGATTTATCAAGGTCAAGATCAAGAAGATATCGAACCCATTCAAGACTAAAGATCATAATCGACATTTTTATCAAGGTCAATACTCAGTAAGACTGATAAGATGGAAATTAGTCTGAAGAAGTAATGACTCATGCGACTCATTTATTGCTTAAGTGAAACTCAGTAATCCATTCGCAATAAATACAAAACACCGAGGAATGAATTTGGGCGGGATCTTTGAAATTCCTAAAAGGTCAACAATCATTAAATGCTCTGTTACATTTAATCACCAATGAAGTTAAAATGATGGCTTACTTTTCTGGGATCGACCTTTCGCATACCCGATTAATCGTGGATTAATCTTAACCGTTGCTTTTCACCAAACCGGTACAACTTCCCACGATCTCGAACTATTTAATCCTTTGAAAGTCATTCAAGCCAAATTTTATTGAAACCCTTCGTTCCTTTGCAAATAAATCCCTTTTAAAAAAAAAACTTCTTCGGCCAAAACCCTAAAGTTTCAAAATCTCAAATGGCTCCTACCATGTTGAAAAAAAATTAGCGAGACAAATAAGCCATGGTATGAGTACGTGGTTTCTTTGGAGAGTACCACCAATGCCAAGCACGAAGAAGAGGCGCTCCATTTAATCCGATTGGCGAAACTGACAAACCTCGTCGCAAATCGAGAGGAGGCGAGTATACCCCGAGGTAATAGAGTTTGTCGCTAATTTGGAAATAAATGAGGATGATTGTATAGAGTCGAGATTTCGCTTTCATCTTGAACAATCGGATGAAGTATGTGGATTTTGTTCGAGAGCTCTACATTGTCCCTAAGAACTTAAACGACGATTTGAGTTGTGCGACAGGGAGATGACCCTCATTGTATATGTTGGGACGGGAGCAAGAGTATCTTGATGGGATTGTTGAGAATCCTCGTTAAGTTTGAAGCCACTCGCATAAAACGGCAGATCCGTCAAGTACGAGTGTTGATGGATATTGTTGAAAGTGCATCATGAGTCGATCCGAAGCTTCGAGCGATCAAAGACTCCCAAACTCCGACTAATGGCGGCGATTGAGGACTCACCCACCAAGGAGTTCAACCGGTTGAAATATTTAATCAAGGTGGTGAGTGAGCAAGCCAAGGTCATAAAAGGGAGGAGGATGGGGCAATATCTACCAAAGGCAGAATCCTCCACGCCACCAAAATAGCCTTTATTTTGGAGATGTGCCGAGAGGAGGAGGATATCTTCATCAAATCTACTCCATTTTCTAAGTCCAAAATAATGTTCAAACCCATTGCTGCAAATAGGACAATCAAGGGAAAGAAAGAGAAGAAAGTAGAATCACCACCAAGGAATCAAGAAAGCCAACAAACCGTGGGGAAGGTTTTGTTGGATGCCAAGAAGGAGTAGTGGTGAGAAATTGAAGAAGGTAAAAACCCATGCTCCAATGCAAAAAAGAATGGTGGTTCTTCTCAATGATGATGATGAGGAAAGTGAGATCGAGGAGATTCATTTTGAGAGCCAAATCGCTTTAAATCGCCATTTACTTGTATTGCTCAAAGCTATCTCAAAGGTACATGATCAAACTGAGGAGCAAGTCTTTTCTGAGGTTCTTGAGACATCACTCAGTTCGATAAGTTTTCTCAGAAATATTATTAAAGACCTTAGACCTTAAAAGTACAGATTCTTCCGAGGAAGTGTCGCTCGAAGCGAAGATGCTCAGATTCTCGCCGAGGAAGTGCCCACTGGGTTCATATAGCAAACTAAAATTCCCACTAAGGAGGAGCCACTGACCTCGTAACCAAGTCGATTCAAACCGAGGAGTCAGACGCCAAAACCTCAGAGTTTCATCGAGCCTCGGGGAGCCGATGAATTTTGATGAGCTCCTCGAATGAGTTTTTAGTCGACCTTTTCAAAGCAGAGTTTCCAACCGAGAACCATGCTCAAGAAAGGTGAATCAAGAGACCGAATGGCGAAGCAAGGGGAACGGTTCATTCTTGACCGCTACCCCGAAGCCGAAGCTCATTCCCCGACCTCCAAGACATCTTTTTCAGATTGAGGTCAACGGTCTACATCCTCAACCGGACTCTTCCGGAGATGCTAAACATTGCTTCATTCAGAGGGAAGACCGGTGGAACGAGGAGACAACTTTTTTCATCAATTTCGTGGTTCAGGAAAACCAAGCTCAGATGAAAAATTTTGATTTTGATGATTTGGTGAAGAGGAAGGTTTCGAGAGGAAGCTATGAAGTTGGTGCCCGAGCTCCATTGACAAATCTCGTGATGGGGACCAACAAGGGGATGATGAGAGTCAATCTCAGAAGGAGAAAGACTCAATCGATGCCGATCAGTTGTCGAACATCCTCGATCAAGTTAGCCTTCAGGTAACTTTTGGCACTATTGATAATTATGTCAGGTTTACTGAAGTTCCTACCTTTAAATCTGTAATGTCTGATATGCAGACTGAGGCTTAGGTGGACACCCAAGCTCACGGTGAATCCCAAACTCAGACTGAGTCTGAAGCCCCAGCTCAAACTGAAGCTCAGGTTCAGACTGAGACTCAAGATGAACAACCAACTCAGGAGTCACAGCCGATCAGATATACTCCTGAGATTGATCTCACCCCACTGATGGTGACGCTAGAGAAGGTTGAGCCGATCCTGACCAAAGTTGCTCAGATCGAGGAGGCATTGGCCAACAAAGCTCAGAAGATTGATAATTTGAGTTCTTCTTCGAACGATGCGTCGCTTCACGATTCTCGACGCAAGTCGACCTCCATGGAAGGAAAGTTAGAAGCAAAGATGGAGGGGGTCAAGGCTGAGCTTAATGCAGAGCTGAAGCAAAAGCATCAGGAGCAGACACAGATTCTAGAAGCAAAGTTGGTTGAGAAGAATGAGATGTTGGGTGAAGAACGCCAAGGAGGAAATGAGCTCAATGCTCATGGCCAAGATGACAGATATGTTCAAGGAAGCCTTCAAGCCAATTTGCTCATCTATTCAAGAATTCTTCAGGGCGAAGAACCACCTCGTAAGTGCTCGAGGAGGAGCAAGATCGGGATGTAAGGTGGGGAGGTGCGGAGGTCAAGAAAGAGCAATACCATATGGACACAAAGACTCTCCAAAGCTTCGCCAGAGTATGGTTCCAAGAAGAAGGGAAAGACTCGAGCCGATCTCGTGGTTTTATTGGAACATACTCAAGGGCAAGATTGTAAAGGAAGCTAAGAAGAAGATCATTGCCGGGCCATGAAGGAGATAGAAGCCAATGAGAAGCTTAAGTTCAAGGAGGTGGAGAAGCTGGGCCTACACTCTCAGTTTCAGAGAAAGAATGCGGTGAAGTTGTCAGAGAAACCGAGTGGTAGAGGAAGGATTGGTACAAGCCTAGCCAGCCGAAATGCCCATCAAGAGAAAGGCTATGGCGATGGAAGAGCCTCGAGGGCAAAAAGAGCAAAGGCTTTAAGCCGCTTCAGAGGAAATTGATATCGGGTAATCAAGATTCTGAGGTCGAGCCAAAGAAGAAGGTCTTCAATACCGTAAGCGCCCCAAAACACTCCAGATTGAACAAGCGAAGAAAAATCGCCGCTTCGCTTCGTGTACCATTGATCGAAAAGAAGGTAGAAGAAGAGCAGAAAAAGAAGGAGGAGGTTCAAAAGTTCGCAAGCAAGAGGAGAGGGAACACTAAAGCACAAAAATGGCCGCATGTTGACAAATGGATGCCAGTCCATCTCAACGATGTGTGGGAAGAAATCAAGAGAACCTTCTGGTTCTACTATGATGTGCTCAGAGAATGGAGCGGGGAGAGCTCAGATCCCTAATGAGGCTTTTCATCGACTATCTCCCCGACCTTCTATCCTAAATATCTTCAAGGATGGATAAATCTTCATGGATGAAGGAAAGGTGCGTATAACATACCGTTCATATATGTGTACCCTCCTCCCAGTCGAGAATGGCTCTGTGAATGAGAAAGCCATTTCTTAGGAAATATCTCAGTACGCCACTCAGTTAGGTCTAACAGGGAACAATCCTGATATCATCAAAGAGAGAGATGCGCTAAAAAGAAGATATTACGGAATGTTCAACCTTGAAGTCCCTGCTGATGAGGTAGAAGAGCAGAATCAAGAACCGAATCAAGAGCCGAAATGGAAGAGCGTAAGAAGATGTAAGATGAAGACTCGTAAGATTCTTGTAATCATTTATCTTTTTTTTTTTTTTTGTCTTTTTGATTTTGTTTGATAAGATTCATTGTCAAAAAAGAAACTGAAAACCCAAGAACTGGAAAACCTATCATCAATGAAAACTTATCATTTATGCTCAAAAAGATAATATCTCATTATCTTATTTACATGTCTTTTAAATTTTTATATGCCTGAATGATTGTCTCTGAGATTAATTGATTGAGAAATTAAGTATTTGGTGATGAATCCTTTGAGAGATTCATTACTGAAGAAATTGTTGTGAGAATCTCTGTATGGAAATTGTTGGGAGATTAATTGTTAAGAGACTCATTATTTATGGGGGAAAGTGTTGAAAATAAAACTAATCTTGTAATAGAATAAACTGAAACCTGAGTATAGGTTAAGTATGTGTGTAACAAGATAGGTTTTGGCATCATCAAAAAGGGGAAAATTGTTGGGAGATGAATTTAATAAAGATATGATTTTGATTAGATCCCAAAACCCCTGAGTATGACATGTTCAGAATAATCTTGATAGTTGAGTCGAGGATTGATTTTAGAGTATTTGGGATGTTTATCGCAAAATGTATAGTCGTAGAGATATAGATCGAAGTTATGATCTCAAGATTAGAAGAACTCGAAGAGTTTTCAAGAAACAAGAGTTTTTCAAGATGAAACAAGTTTACGAAATCTTAGTATGAAACCGAGATCAAGACTCAAAGATGAAATCGAGATACTAAAGACTCAAAGGAGAAATCGAGAATCTAAAGACTAAAAGATGAAATCGAGATATCAAGACTCCAAAAAGATGAAATCGAGGTTTTCAAGACTCAAAGATGAAGACTCAAGATATCACCAAGACATCTTGAGAAGACTCAAGACCCGATGGTCCAAGACTCAAGAACGCGAAAAGACCAAGCCTCAAGACTCAAGATGTAAGATCAAGAATCAAGATCAAGAATATCAAGGCACAAGAATTCATCAAGAGTCAAGAATGCATCAATGCTCAAGATAAACTCGAATGTTCCGAGTTTGAACATATCTATCCCCAAAGGATGCAACGGATCGAGAAGATCGCGATTCTTAGAAAAATAGATATTTGCCAAGACATTCAAATGCGCATAAAAGGAACTAAGACAAAGTGTTGTTAAGGTTATATCACTCGAGATTGTAAAAAAAAAGAGCTTTTTTGAGTTGTCTACCTTTAATCGAGACAAAAGTCAAAAAAAGAGGAAGACAACATCAGACTATACCGACAATCGATAACGATATTGTCATCTTGAAAAAATGTCAAGTACTAAGTTCCAGATCGCAAAAAAGTGAAGACGGCCACATGAAAGGTTATTGCCTAAAACGTGTTAGGAGTGTCAAACCCTAAATATAGCCATTTCTCACACACCATAAGAGGAAACTCACGAGCTATCTCTCCAACGGATAGTTTTTTAAGAGTGACCTTGGTGTATGCCTATAAATACTTGTGACCTTCTACATTGAAAGGTCACGGAAATTTGTAAGCAACTCAAGAGCTCAAACTTATTATTATGAAGTTTAAGCACTTTCGAAAACCCGAGAATTTCCCAAGTGCTTTAAATCGAAGAGAGCTCATTCCACTAAGCTCAAAAAAACAGCTTGATAAGATATATCCAAAAGCTTAGTCGAGATATCCTAGCCTTTGCATTGTTCTTTATTGAAAAGGATATCTCATCCTAGTTGGAAAACCAACCAAGAAACCCCAAACCCTTTCAGAAGGTAGTTTGAGTGTGATTGTTGGTGAGATTGGAGTTGTCAAAAGGGGAAAAAGAGTGAGTAAAACTACATTGAGGTAGTCGTAAAGCTCTAGAGGAGAAGTGAGTAATCTATCTTGGATAGAGATCCAAAGCTTGTGTGAGTTTTGAGTTAGTAAACTACAGAGGTAGTCGATAAAAGCTCAAAATTAGAAAAAGTTAGTAAACATGAGAGGTAGTCGAGGAAAAGCCTTAGGAAGTGATTAGTGAATTTCTCTGAAAAGATCGAGGAGAGTGGACGTAGGAGCTTGAGTCTCTCGAACCACTATAATTTGTTGTGTTATTTGCTTGATTTATCGTTGCATTACTTTGTCTTGAAAGCATATTTTCAGCGATATTTCAGGTTGGAATCAATCCAATCGAAAGTTGCATATAAATTGAATCACAACCTAATCATTATTCCATTAAAGGAAGGTTTTCAAAGAAAAAGCTTAAAACAGTATAAACTAAGGGCCAACCATTCAAGACATCCGAGTAGCTAGAACACGAGATAGTTACCAAACCGAACTTACTCTTCGAGGGTTCGAAAAATGAAGTTAGTTATATCGATCCAAGCAACTCGATAAGATCTCTCAAAACTCGAGGACTCAGTTGGGATTATCTCGATATCTCATCCTAGTTGAAATCAAGAAAACCCCAAACCCTTTGTAAGGTAGGATCACATCTCGTAAAGATAGACTTTGACTCAGAGCGATTTGTGCTTCTCGAGGACCAAATCATCGGACAACGTAAACGACGAAAGTCGACCTCGATGAAGAAAAGTTTTAAAACTAAACTATAACACGTGTATTCCCCCCATACGTGTAAGACTTGTTTTCACCTGGACCAACAGAATCCTCAAACATTCTTTACCCAAACGCAAGTTAGGTTAAGTTTGAAGAGTGAGAACTTCGATAAACATCTCGGCCATCTTGAAAAGGATATAAGTCCTGCAGGTTACGTTTGTAAGAGTGAGAACTCGATAAATATCTCGGCCATCCTTTTTGAAGGATATAAGTCCCGCAGGTTAAGTTTGTAGAGTGGGAACTCTGTAAACATCTCGGCCATCCTTTTTGAAGGATATAAGTCCCATCCAGTTAAGTTTGTAGAAAGGAGAACTGGTAAACATCTCGGCCATCCCGTGAGGGGTATAAGTCCCAAGGATAAAGTTAAAATAGGTTAAGGTTCCCCGTGTTAAAGGAAGAGTGAACGAAGAGGGACCGGGTTTAAATGCGAACCACTATAAAAAGTCTTGTGTGCATTTACTTGCTTTCTTACTGCTTTACACAAGTCACACAACTGAGTTTAAAATAGCATACATATTCTAAGTTAAGCTCAGTCTGCACCAAGCAACTGACACCTTAGTCAACTGGTTGAAAACTGACTTAAGAATCTGAATTGATAAAACTGGTTTTTCACACGGGTAAAAACAAGCTTCCGCACCAATCAGTTAAACTGACACATATCAAACTGATCTGCCCTCAGGCACTCAGTAAGATTGAACATCAGTCTAAACTGATACACTAGCACTCTGATCGGGTAATCTGCAAATCACACCTGATCCGCACGAAAAGTTTTGGAAGTCTATTCACCCCTCCCCTCTAGACTTCCACCCTCACAAAACCCGTTCGGGACCTACATTTCAGGTTCTTCATTTTCCTCAACCTTGCACCTAATGTAGTTCTTTCTCCTCAACTTCAAAGTGGTTATCATAGCTGATCATGTCTGTCCCATCACCCCACCCTTGTTCTTGTTTTCCATCCTCAATAATTTGCTCATCCTGACTGACATGCTATACAATACATTATAATTAGCTATAGAAATAACTAATACTTTATAGTACAACAACTGATACTGTTTAGAAACATAACTAATACCTTTAACCCTCCCCCCTGTTTTGAAGTTCCTTCTCCCCTAGCAGACTTTACTTTCTTAGACTTCCCTCCATTAGACTTCATTTTATTCCTTTGTTGATCTTGTTGATTCATCTGAAATGTATGATAATAGATAAGTAATTTAACACAAAATAATATACAAGGATAGTGTGAAATGAACATACCTTACAACCCCTTTTATTATGTCCAGGTTGGTGGCATATGCTGCATCTCACTGACACTTGCCTTCTCTTTAACACATTTCCATTAGCAGACCTTTCTCTGGCTCTCTTCCTACTCTTTTGATTTTGCTCATCATACTCTCTTCTTCTTACTTTCTTTGGTCTCCCTGCTTGCCTACCAATGTTTGGGGGAAGCAGAGGTGTGATGTCCGTAGAATCATCCAAACATATCAAATTGCATTTAAATAAATGAGTTAAAGTTAAAGTGATCATATTAACTAAATAAAGCATACATGTAGGTTTCCATTCCTCTCTACCATTGAAGGTAGTATAGAGTGGTCATATACCGTGTGGTATGTAGAGAGCTTGTAGCATGCATCTGTGATCTCCTCTTGGGTTCCCCTTTCACAATATACAACTTTGATTGCATGAATGCATGGAATGCCTGTCAAATCCCATTTTCTACACCCACAACTAGGCCCAGCAAGATCTACACTATACTGAGCCCCATCAATCACCCTCTCCTGGTAATTTGTACTATCAGCCTTCATTGGATTACAACTCCCAAGTTTCTTCACCCTCTCATTGATGTTGATCTGAATTCTAGGACAAAGCGAACGCTTCCATCTCTTACCCTTAATTGCCCTATCTCTATGCTTCTGCAATTTGGTCCTACACCAGTCAATTATCCACTCCAACATGTTAATGATAGGTAACTCTCTTGCTGCTAGGATGGTAGAATTAAATGACTCACAAATGTTATTCATTACCATATCACACTTTGCATTACGGTTTAAAGGAGATCTACTCCAATGTTTTGGAGGTTTATCATTTAACCACTCAACAAACATTGGACTTAGCTCTCTAATTGCATTCATTCTTCTGTTGAATACATTTTTGGTAGTGACCTTTGATGCAGCATGCAAGCAACCTTTTGGGCTTCAGTCCTAAAACCAACATTCTTAGCACCTTGTCGCTATTGAAATCTGACACCTTGCCATTATTGGACACACCCCACCCACATCATCCTCACTATCTGACACCTTGTCACTATTCAAATCTAGCTCACTCTCATTCACGTCTTCTTCTCCACTCCCCTCAAGATCCAGCCTCTCACCCTCATTTGAGCTACTACTCTCATCTTGTACAGACTCATCATCTGCCCCCTCACTATCCTCCTCACTCTCACCATCACTACCCCCTCACTTTCTTCATAGTCACAATCTTCACTATTACTGCCCTCCAGTAACACTCTACCCCTGCCATTATCCCCATCTTCTGCCCCCTCACTTTCATCATCACTCTCTCCCTCGTCTCTTGTCTCCCCACTATACCCCTCATCTCCTGCCTCCCCACTCTCACCCTCAGAACCTGCCTCCCAACTCTCACCCTCAGAACCTGCCTCCCAACTCTCACCCTCAGAACCTGCCTCCCCACTCACTATTCCCACCAGCTTCTGCATTCTTACCATTTCCTACCCCTCATTCTCCCTCTCACAGTAAAGATGTACCTCCATAGAACCCACAATACTAATCTGAATTAAACACTCGAATACAATATCATCATTAATAAGCTCAAATCTACCCGGTTCTTCACATGAATACAATGTTTTAACCCCACCAAACCCACATTTTCTACAAAAAAGTCTTTAAGTACTCTAGAGTAAAAATACGACTATTGACGTGGTCAAACTTGTATTTACTACCCCCCCTGTTGGGATTATACTGGAAAGTATGCTTTTACTTTGTATAACCAGACTGAATTTCGGGCTTATTTGCTGAAATAAATTATTTATCACTGTTGCTTTAAATATCATTGAATGTTACATATATTTACTGCATAACTGTTTAATAATTAGAACGTGTTACATTTTAGTTAATTTAGTGATGTCAGATCACAGAAGATTAAATTAATAGTCCCCTGTAACTAAAAGTACGAAATTCACAACCTAGATGGAAATGAACAATCCATCATGAAAGGTTAAAGTGTAATGCTCAGATTGGCGTGTCTTGACCAAGAGATTACACTAGTGCATTATGATGCACTGAAGAGGACCTACAAAAGGATAAATTCTTCAGTACTGAATATAGAAGAATTAGATCTCATTGGTTAATTATTTCTTAATCTCCATCCCTTAAATAGGATCGTGTGAAATTAATAACCATTCCTTTGACTTACGATGGGTAGAGAATCAATGTGATTCAATACCTTGTATCTTGGGCAATGTTATTAGTTACATGACAATTGCTAAGATTTAATACGGAGAATCGGTGTGCAAGTGCGTCTTGTTTGATTAGTCCCCTTGGGAGGCTCAGAAGTTTTATCATACCAAATCTTGCAAGTGGAATTAGTTTTCCAGTATGGATAATAATGTTGAGTCGTTCCTGAACCAAGGAAAAAGATATTAATTAAAGTGAAGCTATTTCAGTGGCTGAAATTAATTAATGGACTGGATAATCTTAAACGCGGGAAATAATAACCGGGAGCCATGGATAGTGCAATATTAATTATGTAGTGAGATTAATTAATATTTATGGGCTTGAATAATATTGTGGCTCAATATTAGAAATTCAAGGTCCATTAGAAGGTCCAGTCTTAATTCTCCTAAAGGCCCCTCAAGTAGCCCAAATATAAAGTCCAATAACTGAAAAAGGTGTTTAAAATTAAATAAAATATTGTTGCCTATTTTTCCTAAATTTTCGAAAATAAATAAATAAAGAAGGAGAAATATTTTCTTTGAATTTTGTTATGGAATGAGGATAAGTATTCTTGGAATACAAGTTTATCTCATTAAATTCGAGAAATCTCCTACTTGGCTATTTATTGTATGTTTCTCGAAAATAATGAAGAAAATAAGGAAGGAAAGATTTTCTTGATTTTCTTGGAAAGATATTATGGAAGTTATGTATTCTTGGAACACAAGAATATCTCATAAATTCAAGAAGATCCAATCTTGGAAATTTTGGCCTTTCTTTTTTCGAAAATTCCATAACAAGAGAAGGTGGGATTTTTGTGGAATATTTTAAATATGGAGAAAAGAATATATTGGATATATTCAAGATTTCTTGGAGACCAAGAAAAAGATTTTCTCATCTTATTCACACACTAAATTTCAGCCAACACCCCTCTCTATAAATAGGGGATGAATTTTTCATCCCCATGCAATTTCCATGTGTTGGAAAAATTAGAAATCCACAAAGGTGGTGCAACATAATTTTATTTTTCCTTTTGTTAATTGTTCGCGAGCATCCTTCCACCGGATTGTAAAACAAGGACGAGGGAATACTTGAAAAGGCTCTTTGAATTTGTTCGTGTGAAAGGGATATCCATCTTCTCAACGGTTATCACTCCGAGAGGTTAGTTCACGTAAACTCCTAGCAATTCCGCATGCGTAGGATTTATGTGAAAAATTTGTATGCATGATTTGTTGTTAAATTATTATTTGAATTAATATAGGATTAATTCATGCTAGTAATAATTGTTAGAATTAAATTTGTATTTAAATATTCATCCCGAATAGATCCGGGCACTCTATTCCCCAACAACTGGTATCAGAGCCTTGGTTTCGGGCTCTGAATTTTAAATTGTAATTTAATTCCTTTTTTATTAAATTTAAAATTGGATAGTAGAATTGCTAGATCTTTTTTGCAGGTATCCAATTGTCATGGAATTTGTTGAATGTTTATTTATGCATGCATATAAATTGTGGTTTTTAATTGATTAGATTCAATTCGTTTTTGCCCGTGAGAAAATCCACAAGTAGATTAGGATTTGTTTGATTTGATCAATGTAATAGACTAGTCTAGATCTAGGTTTATTTATTTTGTAAATAAATTATAACCGGATCGGGAACGAAGACGAAGAATTAAAGACAGGATACCAACTGCCCGGACGTACGCGATCCAAAGCACGAGGTGCTAGGCGGTCGCGTAGGGGCTGGCCTAGGACACTCGAAGCACGCGGGCAAGCCCAGGCGTGGCCGAGCAACGGGCGGGACTTGGGGGGCAGGAGGGAGCCGAGGGCCTGGCGCGACAGCGCTTTCATGACGTGAATGAATGGGGGCCGAGGGCTGCCTAGGGGTCATGGGGGGAGTTAGGCGTCACGTCTTGAGATCCATGCACGCCGCCAAGAGCTATCGAGCGATGGGCGGAGATGACCGGCCTGGACACGGGCATGTGCACGAGCACACACGGATACATGTTTTGGGCCGTGAGCTACTCAATGTCGGACGTCGTCTCGGACCTAGACAAAGAATGTTTTAAAGAACATGTTACGATCGAGTGGGAACCTTTTGAGACGAACGATGAGTGTTACGAAGACGATTTCTCAAGATTAAGACATGACAAAAATTAACCGTGACAATTGGATATATGTGCCCAATGTGTTTAATTTTTTTTTGTTTTGACGTTTTCTTTATTTTTTCGTGCTTATTTAATTTGTTTAAATATGCGATGCATGAGAAATTGTTGTGGAAAATTCTCACTTTCAAAAATTACTAAGTATGTTTTGAAAATAATTAATTGACAATTTTATTCCGGATAATAAAATTGAATTAATTTTGACCTCCATGATTTATTTATTTGTGAATTCTTTTGGAGAAATTCCCCCTACGGGACGACCAAAAGATGGTTTTCACATGAATAAATTCCGAAGGGATGATTGTGAATTATTATTAGTAGCGACGATGACCCTCCCCACGAGGCTCTTTCAAAGCGAAATAATATTTTTGTATTAATCATGGTTATTACTTAGGTATAAAATTGATATGCATATACTTCCCCGAAGGCACTGTCAATTTTATATTGGTCAAGTGGGAGCCAACTATTAATCTGGACATTAAAGGTTTGTAATTGTTCTTTTTTGTAACCTGCTTGAATGCGTTTAAATAATGACCCACCCCACGTGGCTTATTTAAACAGTTTTGAGATGTTGGCTGATGCATGTTCATATTTTTTTTTGAGATTTTAATATGAATCATGTGATCGAATTATGTGATAATTTTGTGCTTATATAATCGTTATTTATTTCAGTTCATCATGTCGCAACCTTTTAATCCACTATTGTATACACTCAAAGAACACCAACTTACTGGTGAAAACTATGAAATTTGGAAACGTAATATGAAATTTGTCCTCACTGCACAACAAAATCACTGTTGGGTTCTTGGCGTACCCAATCCTGACATGCCTACTAAAGGATCAACAAATGCGGAGAGACTTTTGTATGATGACTGGGAGTGTTCCAACGAGCCTATGAAATGTATAATCTTGACTTCCCTGTCTGATGATTTGAGATACATTCATGAAGGTGTTGAATCTGCTGCGGAAATCATGGAAAGTCTTGAGGAAATGTTTTCAACAAAAAACCGCATGATCAGTCAGTTGAAAGACGATGACATGGCTATGATAAAGATGACGGAAGGAACACCCATGAGGGATCATTTCTCAATGTCAAGCGCCATTTTGACAAACTTGCTTATCTTGGTACTAAGTATTGTGATGGGACTAAAATCGAATTTCTGTTCCTAACTCTTCCAAAATCTTTCGATGAGTTTTACTGTAGTTTTGTGATGAGTGATCACATGTTCACTATGGACACTCTGCAAGAAGCTTTGGAGATAATAGAAAAACATTTGGGAAAGGAGGATGAAGCATTGGTGACTAAAAACCTCTTCTCAAAATCTAAGCTAGTGGTGGGCAAGATTGAAGGAGGGAAAAACGGTCAGAACCAAAGTGAACCCGTCACTAAGAAAAGTAAGAGAAAGGCGACTAAATGGTTGGGGGTCAAGAGAAATCCAAAGGGGAAGTGTTTTAACTGCGGTGAGAAAGGACACTAGAGGTCAGCCTGTTCCAAACCCAAGCGGATTGGAAAGAAAGGTGATTCTCATGCAATAGTTATTGAAACTTGTTTAGCGGCGTATGCTACCCATTTATGGGTGGTGGATATGGGATCCACTGATCATGTTTGATTCACTTTACAGGGGTTCAAGCGGACCCGACAACTTAGTGGGAGTGAGATCCTCATCACACTGGGCGATGCTACGAAAGTGGCAGCTGAAGCAGTGGGAGAAGTGCGGTTGTCTTTTGAAGATAAAGTTTTAATTTTGAGAGATGTTCTTTACATTCCCAGTTTTAGAAAGAATTTGATTTCAATTTCTAAACTTTTTCTTGATGGATTTTCGGTTACTTTTAATAAAGTTGTTACCATTACTCTTAATAATGAGTTTATCTGTCATGGAATGTTGTCGAATAATCTCTACACGATTAACTGTGCACATCACTCACGAAATGCATCCTATAACACACTGACTGTTTCGAGCAATAAAAGAAAACGTTCATCAAAAGTGAACGAAACACTTCTGTGGCTATAACACACTAGGTCATATTAATCCAAAAAGGATCCAAAGGTTGGTTCAAGATGGTTCATTGGAGTCTCTCCGGATTGAACCATTTCCAACTTACGAATCATGTTTGGAGGGTAAAATGACCAAGAGGGCATTTGGAGCCAAGGGGAATAGAGCCAAAGAAGTGTTGAAAATCGTTCACACCGATGTATGTGGTCCAATGTCAATAAAAGCAAGAGGAGGTTATGAGTATTTCGTTACTTTTATCGACGATTACTCAAGATATGGATACACTTACCTTATGAAGCATAAATTTGAGACCTTTGATAAATTCAAGGAATTTAAGGCTCAAGCAGAGAATCATAGGGAGAAACGTATCAAGTGTCTACGATCTGATCGTGGAGGCGAATACCTCAGCGATGAATTTTTGAACTACTTGTCTGATGAAGGGATTGTATCCCAGTTGACTGCACCCTAAACCCCTCAACAAAACGGGGTTGCAGAACGAAGAAACATAACTCTTTTAGAAATGGTCAGATCAATGATGAGTTATGCGGACTACCCAAATTGTTTTGGGGTCACGCCTTGGAAACAACGACTTACATTCTAAAACTGGTGTCATCCAAATCGGTTCCCAAAACCCCTAAAGAGTTGTGGACCGGGCGCAAGCCCAGTTTAGGACACATGATAATTTGGGGATGTTCGGCATACGTGTTGGACAAGGAAGCTGGTAAATTGGATCCACGATCAGAATTAAGGCTGTTTATAGGGTACCCTGAAGGAACGAAAGGGTCCATGTTCTATAGTCCCGAAGATCAAAAAGTGGTAATCAGTATGCACTTTAGATTCTTGGAAGAAGACTATATGAACGATAGAAAGCCCATAAGTGAGATTGTCTTAGATGAGCTAAGAAGGTTTACCTCAATGCCAAGTGTACAAGTTGACATACCAAACAACACACTTACACAACCGAAACCTCGTCATAGTGGGAGGGTTGTGAGATAGCCCGAGAGATTCATGGGGAGAGGAGAGTCATCGAACTTGGTCCCCGGTAAAGATGAATTGGACCCATGTACATACAATGAGGCAATCCAAGACAAAGACGCGGATTCTTGGCAAACGGTAATGGAAGCCGAGATAGGTTCTATGGATCATAATAAGGTGTGGGAGCTAGTCGAACCACTGAATGGGGTCAAGCCCATTGGGTGCAAGTGGGTATACAAGAGAAAAAGAGGACCGGATGGGAAGGTAGAAACCTTCAAGGCTAGACTTGTGGCAAAAGGATATACTCAGAAAGAAGGGATCGACTACGAGGAGACCTTTTCCCCTGTAGCTATGCTCAAGTCCATCCGTATTCTCTTGTCGATAGCTGCGCATCTTGATTTTGAGATCTGGCAAATGGATGTCAAGACGACTTTCCTCAACGGAAGTCTTGAAGAAGAAATCTATATGCAACAACCCGAAGACTTCATTGAAAAAGGCCAAGAAAATCTAGTTTGCAAGCTCAAGAAATCTATTTATGGACTAAAAAACAAGCGTCGCGTGCTTGGAACCAATGTTTTGATTAGGTTATAAAGTCTTACGGGTTCGATCAAAATGAGTTCGAAAGTTTTGTGTATAAGAAGTGTGTCGGAACTGCATTGGTATTCTTAATACTATACATAGACAATATTTTGCTCATCGGAGATGATGTAAAGGTATTATCAGACGTAAGGGCATGGCTGTCAAAACAGTTTGATATGAAGGACTTAGAGGAAGCCTGTCACATCCTTGGGATCAAAATCACTCGAGATCGCAAGAAAAGGATGATAGGCTTATCGCAAACTTCATACATAGCTACTGTCTTGAAGCGATTCAGCATGCAAGATTCCAAGAAAGGTTTTGTACTTTTCAGACATGGAATACATCTATCTAAACAAATGTGCCCGAAGACGCAAAAGGAGATAGATGACATGAAGGGTGTTCCTTATACTTCGGCTGTCGGAAGCCTCATGTATGCTATGCTGTGCACGAGGCCAGATATCTGCTTTGTCGTTGGAATGGTAGCAAGATATCAGAGTATTCAGGGAAAAGAACATTGGACTGTAGTTAAAAACATTCTGAAGTATCTGAAGAGAACTCGCGATAGAATGTTGGTTTATTAGTCAGACAGTCTGATTCTCATCGGTTACACGGACTCGGATTTCCAATCAGACATAGATTCCAGAAACTATCTGCCTCAGTTAGTATGTTTTAATTTGGGAAGTGTAGCCATGAAATGGATGAGTGTGAAGTAGAAATGCATCACTGACTCAACCATGGAAGCCGGGCATGTTGGAATTTAGAGGCACTTAAACACATAATACATGCTCAGCGGAAATAAACAGTTCACCAACAACGAACAATTAATTACATAATTAAATACGAGTAAACATAAACAGAATTCTTACAGCAATTCGTACACAGATTCCTCAACTATGGTATCCACGCAACAGTCGTTTACTAATCTGCACAGATCTGCCAGCGTTGAATCCCCGAGATGAATTTGCTAGGAAAATTCTAACTTAGAGATTTTATGGAGAAAATATGAACTCACGTATTATGAATTCCCAAGAGCTCATATATATATAGGAGAGAGCCAGCTTAAATCTTAAGATAACCTTTATTAGGAAAAATCTCTAATAAAATAAATCTCTTAGATTTATTTCCCACATATAAATCTCTACGGATTTAAATTTCATATATGACAAATATCTACGATTTATTTCCATATATATTAAATCCTATAATAATATTCCAAATATTATTATTGTAAATTCTTATTTAATTAAATCCAATTTAATTAAACATTAATAATAATTAATTCCAAATTAATCTATTATTAATTACTTCTCCATAAATTAAATATTAAATCTAATTTAACATTTAATCAACCAACTATAATCATTAAACAACCATTACTTGTTGTGTGACCCATAGACCCTCATATATCGAGCGATTAGTCAAATTGACGGTCTTAATTGAACCCTAGACAATAAATCAGACATTCTCACTATATGAGAAAATGTGCAACTACCTCTAACTGAAACATGGGATATTACGATTTCCTCCTTTCATTCGCGAATACTCGATTAAGTCTTGAACATGATGAAGTGTCCATTCAAATAACTTAATCATTTTATCTCTAATCACTAATTGATCACTTATGTCACACTTGGCCACAAAGTCCAAGTTGACGTGCATTGGCTAATGACTTTGATCCAATTATGATGAGAAGATGAGTGTTATCTCTAAATCCACTTTGAGGAATGAATCATTTTCTTGGCTCAACTACCACGCACATGCACTTCGTGATGAACCCAATCCAAGCCATATCTACACATAGACCGGTGCAAGCGTCGATCATGGTCAAAGTTCATCACTCCACACATGTCGTGTGTATTGACCTTAAGTCAAAGGAGTATCGCATCGCTCCCACTAACCAAGACACCCGTAGACACATATAGTGGAACTACATCAAACGGTTTCTCGGATGGGTATACCAATACCCTCTAAGGTATTTGTGCATCCATCATGAGATACCTAGTATCTCGTAGTAAGTGAGATCTTACTACACTCTCCAAGAGTATGATGCAGATCGTACACAAATCTCGATTGCATCATCAATATCCCCTTCTTGATGATCCTTGATCGGGGCTATTTGAGAATCATGCTTAAGTCATCTAAGTTCTCACATACTCAATGGCAGCAGTGATTCAGGAGAACACAGATAAGAACAAATGCAAACAATCAAACATAATATTCTAATAAGTGTAATGCCATACATATAATATTAAATAACCAATAATATTAAACCAACACTGAATATTATCTGAGTATTATGTCCTTACAATAGATTGTCTGTAGGACACTAACACTAACAATCACCCACTTGAACTAGAGTCAATCGCCTTCATGTCTAACCCCTAGACCATCAAGATGTCTAGTGTGTACATGAACACTCAAAGCCTTGGTGAAAGGATCAGCCAGGTTATCCTCAGTGGGGACACGTTCTAACTCTATCTCTCCTCTAGCGATTATCTCTCTTATCAAGTACATGCTTGTTTCTGTTATTGGATCTCGGTTCCTTAGCTTGCGCAACCGCACTAGTATTGTAACAATACAACTTTATTGGACTGCAGGCACTTGGAACTACCCCTAGTTCATTTAAGAACTGTTTTATCCAGACAGCTTCTTTGGCAACTTCTGCCGCAGCAATGTACTCAGCTTCGGTTGTTGAATCCGCGGTAGTCTCTTATTTGGAACTATTCCAACTAACCGCCCCACCATTGAGAGTGAACACATAGCCTGACTGAGATTTGTAATCATCACAGTCAGATTGGAAACTTGCGTCAGCATAGCCAGTGGCAACCAGCTCTGACTGTTCTACGTAGACCAGAAAGCAATCTTTAGTACATCTGAGGTACTTAAGAATGTTCTTGACAGCAATTTAATGAGGTTCACCAGGATTCTGTTGGTATCTACCAGTAGTGCTGAAAGCGAAGGCCACATCTGGCCTAGTGCAGGTCATGGCGTACATGATGGATCTAATTGCAGATGCATATGGTATATCCTTCATGCGCTTGATATCAACGTCTGTAGAAGGACAATCCTTCTTAGACAGCTTTATCCCATGACATGCCGGCAGAGAACCTCTCTTAGAGTTTTCCATCGCAAATCGCTTCAACACCTTGTCTACATAGGTGGACTGTGACAGCCTCAACATCTTCTTGGATCTATCCCTATGGATCTTGATCCCTAAGATATAGCAGGCTTCACCAAGATCCTTCATCATGAAGGTCTTTGACAACCATTCTTTCACGGATTGCATGAGTGGGATACTGTTTCCCATAATGAGTATGTCATCGACATACACAACTATGAAGACAATATTCTTCCCACTGCATTTTCGATAGACTCACGGATCTTCTGAATTTCTAACGAAGTCAAATGATTTGATAGCCTCATCAAAGTGGATATTCCAACTCCTAGAAGCTTGCTTCAATCCATAAATGGATCGTTTAAGCTTGCACACAAGATTAGATTTTGGCTTTGATATAAAACCTTCCGGTTGAGTCATAAACACTTCCTTATCAATGTTGTCATTGAGAAAAGCTGTCTTGACATCCATCTACCAAATCTCGTAATCGAGGTGTGCTGCTACCGCAAGTAAAATTCGAATGGACTTGATTTTAGCAACTGGTGAGAAAGTCTCGTCATAGTCCCCTTTGCATTGGCTATAACCTTTCGCCACCAACCTAGCCTTGTAGGTTTGTACTTTGCCATTTGCATCAGTCTTACGCTTGAAGATCCATTTGCAACCTATGGGTATAACCCCTTTTGGCAATTCAACCAAGTCCCAAACTTGATTGACGTACATCGAGTCCATCTCGGATTTCATGGATTCATGCCACTTCTTTGAGTCAACATCTAATGTTGCCTCAATGTAAGTTAAAGGTTCATCTTTATCCGGGATCTTCACGTCATCATGTTCCTCCACGAGGAAACCATAATATCTGGTGATCGGATTACGAACTCTAGTGGACTTATGGAGTTGTGGTTGTTCAGGCTGCACATTCTGATCGTGAAAATTTTGTGGTACAGCGATTTCATCGTCGACCGGGGCGGTCTCAAGAGCGACACTTCCGGATGCTACTTGAGCACTTCCAGATGCCTCTTGAGCAGGAGTTTGAACTATGTTGTTCTCATTCAGCCTACTTGGAGTTCGTTGCTCGGGCAATGCAACTCCAATTACGCTCCCACTGGCTAAAAGAGGATCACTTAGTGATAAACTTCCACCATGTGAGCTGTTGAATGCTCCCACTGGTTCTTTGTCATGTTGCTTTGGCAAGACATCAGTCTCCTTACTAATTTGTGGTTCTTGAATTTCTTCAAGTTCTATCGTCTTACGGCCTTGTTCCTTGAAGACATAGTCTTCTTCAAGGAATTTGGTCTGCCTAGAAACAATCACTGTTTGTTTCTCAGGGAGATAGAAATAATATCCTCTAGTTTCCTTAGGATATCCCACAAAGTAACCCTTTTCACCTTTTGATTCCAACTTATCAGTGAACATTTTCTTCACAAACGCGGGGCAACCCCACGTTCTCATGTGAGAGAAATTTGGCTTCTTGTCATGCCATAGCTCGAATGGCGTATGCTCAACTGATTTGGATGGAATCATATTCAGAATGTAAATTGAGGTTTGAAGTGCGTATCCCCATAAGAATGTTGGAAGAGAGGAAAAGCTCATCATGGACCTTACCATGTCCAACAAGGTTCGGTTTCTCCTCTCGGATACTCCATTCATTTGGGGTGTACAGGGAGGTGTTCATTGTGATTGGATTCCATGCATCTTCAGATAATCAGTGAATTCATGGCTAAGATATTCTCCTCCTCGATCAGATCGAAGAGTCTTAATACTCTTACCAAGATGCTTCTCTACTTCAGCTTTATACTCTTTGAATTTCTCAAAAGATTCAGATTTGTGCTTCATCAGATACACATACCCGAATCTTGAGAAATCATCAGTAAAAGTTATGAAGTAGTCGAAGTGACCCCTAGCTAGAGTGGACAATGGTCCACAAACATCATTGTGGATCAACTCTAGGACTTCCTTAGCAAGAACCCCTTTCCTAGAAAAAGGTGTGTTGATCATTTTGCCCTTAAGACAAGATTCGCAGTTTCCATAAGACTCAAAGTCGAATGGGGCTAAGTAGTCCAACTTTCTTAGCCTTGCGATTCTTTTCTCATTTGCATGACCAAGTCTACATTGCCATAAGTAAGTTGGGTTTTCATGATTACTAAGTTTGAGTCTTTTGTTTTGTATATTAAGAATGTTATGTCCACAATGCAACAAATATAAACCATTAGATAAAGGAGCATTTCCATACACATCACCATTAAGCGAAAAATAACAATTATTGTTTGCAAAATGGAAGGAAAAACCTTCAATATCCAACATCGGAATAGAAATAATGTTGCGGGTAATAGAAGGAACAAAATAACAATTATTCAGTTCAAGTATAAAACCAGAGGGTAAATCTAAAATGTAAATGCCAACAAGTTCAGCAGCAACTCTTGCTCCATTCCCAACGTGTAAAGCGACTTCACCCAGCCTAACTGCCCTACTTTCCTTGAGACCCTGCACATTTGTACAAATGTGTGAGCCACAATCGGTATCTAATACCCAACAGTTAGTATCATTAGTGGACATGTTTATCTCAATAACAAACATACATTTGTTTCGATTTGGGTCGAGACACCTTTGTCTTCTTTTTTTTGCTAGAACCTTGCAGTCCTTCTTCCAATGCCCCTTTTGCTTGCAGTGGAGGCATACATCCTTATCCACCCTCTCCCTCTTCTGAATTCCACCTTTGGGCTTAAGGAAGTTTGGCTTGGAGCCTTTCTTTGCCTTGCCCCTTCGCTTCTTCTTTCCTTTCGGAGCAGAAGAAGTAGAGGCACTCACCATGAGCATGAACTTTTCCTTAGCAGTGGAAGACTCAAAGGTCTTTAGCATGTTATGCAGCTCGGGCATAGTCGATTCCGTCTTATTCGTATTAAAGTTCACTACGAAACTCGAATATGATTAGGAAGATCGAAGAATGGCATAAACAACAACATTGGTCTTGAGCTCAATGCCCAAGGCGACCAAGTTTCTCGATTATTTAATCATCTTTAACACATGAGGAGAAACCTTCCTCCCTCGGACAATCAACATCTAAACGGATCTCTCATCACTTCATAAATCTCGAGAATGAGATTCGAGAATCAAAAAGATCCCCGGATGCTTAATCATATCGAAGGGAAGCATCTTCTCATGCTGCCTTTACAATTCAGGAGTTATCCACGAGTAGCATAACACATTGAGCCCGGGAAGCATCCTCTTGATGCTTCTTCTGAGCTGCCGCATCAAACGCCTCAGCCTCTTCAGTACCAGCCTCCGGGGTAGCAGGGATTAGCGTGTCCAACACGTACTCAATATTTTCTTGCCTGAGCACCAAACAAACGTTTCGGTGCCAGTCGAGAAAGTTTGGCTCAACCAATTTGTTCGTTTCCAAAATGCTTCTCAATGACAAGTTATTCATTTCAACAATCCTAGAGAAATAAAATAAAACGGGAATTAAAACACATAATTCCTATGATCAATATTCAGCAATCAAAATAAATATGGCCTTTAAATTTATTTTGTTTCCATTATTTTCACATACTTAACGACCTCATAAAAAAAGTACGAATTTATATCTAATATAAATCATAATGGACTAGGATCCACATTACTACCACCATAATCCCAGCGAGGGCTGATCATTACAATAGCATAACTGGTAGGTCTTCAAACCAATTGCAAAACTGCAACTCCTAGTCTGTCGAACCTAGTTCGACTGATGTCACTTACCCTTTTTGTTCATGAGGGCTAAGCGAAACAAAGTTAAGTTGGTTTACAACCATCAAGCGGTGACATTACATGTCCCTATAAAAGTCCAGTTAGATGTAGATCTGAACAAAAGACGAGGGTCTTTAAGTACTCATTGGAACGAATCTCCGGTTTACTTTTAATTTTGATGAAAGACATCTTATCAAATTAATGAGAAAACTATATTTTAGTGAGGAACATTTTCAAAGGCGGGGTATTAATTGCTTAATCGAGATCTAACATCTATATCACATTTGAGCAATTATTGGGCGCCGCATACCCAAACATGATTTCATACGGACTAACACTTATATGGGCGTCGTCTACCCAAACAATTAATACGGTCTGACATTTATTGGGCGCCGTCTACCCACAGTTATAATGCGGACTATAAAAGCGTTAAAGAATATTTAATAAAACAATAAGTTAACCAAGTGGGATTTAATAATTCCTTTTAAAACGAATCTTAAAATCTAATTTTAAATTAATTTTAAAATTATTAAACATTAATAATTAATCCAATTAATTATAAAATAAAATCCAATTTTATTACAAATCTTATAATTAATCTTATTAATTTTAAATCAAATTTTAATTGTTTTATTTGTTAAGGGCTCATGTGCAAGTTTCGAAAACTGCACGGAAGGGTTTGTCCTAAATCCAATTTCGGCACACCCTTTCCCTTCATCATCGCCCTTTCCAAAACCGTTTTCCAAATGGGTCATCCAAATCAAACATCCAACAATTCATCAGTTTATCAGAATTATTCAAAAAAATTCCCAAAATTGTTCCAATCATCAGAGTTTAATCAGATTTCAATTTAACCAGTTCCAAACCCAAAAAATAATCGAGCAATTCCCAGAATTACGTAATCAATCGAAACTGCCCAAACAGAAGAAACTAACAAACATCGATTCAAAAATGAGAAAAGTTAGTCGGCGAGCAGGCGCGAGTCGCCGCCGACTCTCATCGGGCGCGGGCGACTCGTCACTGCGAATGATACAGATGGGTGGGGCACACGCGGGAGTCGCGGCCCCCTTTCTTATCACGAACTGGTTCAAACCAGAATAGGGATGAGGTCGAATCGGCGGCACGCCACCACTGATTTATCTCAATTTTGGTGGCGCGTCGCTGAAAATTGAATTGGGACGGACACACAAGGTCAAGTATCGAAGGGATTCAGGCAATCGTGGCTCAAATCGAAGCTAATCGGTGGCGCACCGCGTAATTTAAGACAATATTGAGGACGCGCCGCCATGAAAGAGACGAAACCAGAGGGATCGCTCTCAAATCACGGCGAAAAGGATGATTGTGTTGTTGGGGAATAAGTTGCACAAATCTATTCTGGGTGAATATTTAAATACAAATTTAATTCTTATAATTATTACTAGCATGAATTAATCCTATATTAATTCAAATAATAATCCAACAACATATCATGCATATATTTAATTCACGTAAATCCTACGCATGCGGAATTCTACGAGTTTACGTGAACGTACCTCTTGGGATGGCAGTGATTTGGCTGATTAGACTAACCAAAAGAACTTCCCAAGTATTCCCTTAGTCCTTGTTCGACTATCCGGTGGAAGGACACTTGTGAACAATTAACAAAAGGAAAATAAATTATGTTGCACCACCTTTGTGGATTTACTAATTTTTCCAGCACATGGAATTGTACTTGGAAATGAAAGAATCATCCCCTATTTATAGAACATGAGGTGGTCGAATTTTTAGGTTAAAATAATGTGGGAAAATCTTTTCTTGATCTTCAAGAAATCTTGAATATATCTCCTATATTCTTTCTCCCATAATTATAATATTCCACAAAATCCCACCTACTCTATCTTTATGGCAATTTTCGAAAATACAAGGGTTCAAGAATCCAAGATTTGGATCTTCTTGAATTTATGAGATATTCTTGTATTTCAAGAAATACATATCTTCCATAATATCTTTTCAAGAAAATCTTTCTTGCCCTTTATTTTCAAATTTTCGAAAATCATATTATAGATAACCAAGTGGGAGATTTCTTGAATTTAATGAGATAATCTTGTATTCCAAGAATACATATCTTCATTCCATAACAAAATTCAAAGAAAATCTTTCTCCCAACATATCTATAATTTTCAAAATTTTCTTGGAAAATTAAGCAACAATATTTATTTTATTTTAATCACCTTTTCAGTTATTGGACTATATGTTGGGCTACTTAGGGGGCCTTTAGGAGAATTAAGATTGGACCTTCTAACGGACCTTGAATATCTAATATTGAGCCACAATATTATTCAAGCCCATAAATATTAATAAATCCCACTACATAATTAATATTGCACTATCTATCTTAACCCATATTACAGTCAATATGGCTACCAATTATTATTTCCCATGTTTAAAATTATCTAGCCCATTAATTAATTCAAGCCACTGAAATAGCTTTCCATTAATTAATATCTTTGTCCTTGGTCAAGGAACGGTTCAACATTATTATCCATACCGGAAACTAATTCCACTTGCAAGATTTGGTATGATAAAGCTTATGAACCTCCCAAGGGGGCAAATCGAACAAGCGTACTTGCACACGATTCTTCGTATTAAATCTTAGCAATCACATGTGACTAATAATATTGCTCAAGATAAAAAGTATTGAATCTCGTTGATTCGCTACCCATGATAAGTCAAAGCAATAGTTACCAATCCCACATGATCCTATTTAAGGGACGAAGATTAAGAAATAACGAACTGCTGAGGTCTAATTCTTCCTTGTTCAGTTCTGAAGAATTTATCCTCCTGTAGGTCCTATTCAGTGCATCAGTCATGCACTAGTGTAATCTCTTGGTCAAGACAAGTCAATCTGAGCCTTACACTTCAACCTTTCACGATGGGTTGTTCATTTCCAACTAGGTCGTGAATGGCGTACTTTTAGTTACAAGGAACTGTTAATTTAATCTTCTGTGATCTGGTATCACTAAATTAACTACAATGTAACACGTACGACTTATTGAACAGTTATGCAGTAAATATATGTAACATTCGATAATATTTAAAGCATCAGTGATAAACAATTTATTTCAGTAAATAAGTCCGAAATTCAGTTTTGATTATACAAAGTAAAAACATACTTTCTAGTATAATCCCAACATGTGTGCGACGGGAGATGTGGACTCGCGCGATCGACGCGAGTTGCAGTGCGAGGCCGCCGACTCGAGCGTCATCGCCCGCGACCCACAAAACCAGAAGACTTAGCTGCGGTGGCGAAGGGGGTTTTTGCAGAAAACCCTAGAACAAGGTGTTCGTGCGAAGAAGATGAGCGACGTGAATTAAACAAATAAAAGGGGTGCGGTCCTTTTGTCCAACAAAAGTCGTGCCCCGGTTTCATAAAAAAATAATTATTTATAAAATTAATTTTAATTCATGCAATTAAAACAAAGAGCCTGAGCTCTGATACCACTGTTGGAATTTAAAGGCACGTAAACACGTAATACATGCGCAGCGGAAATAAACAGTTCATCAACAACGAACAATTAATTACATAATTAAATACGAGTGAACGTAAACAGAATTCTTACAGCAATTCGTACACGGATTCCTCAACTATGTTATCCACGTAACAGTCGTTTACTAATCTGCACAGATCTGCCAGCGTTGAATCCCGCGAGATGAATTTGCTAGGAAAATTCTAACTTAGAGATTTTATGGAGAAAATATGAACTCACGTATTATGAATTCCCATGAGCTCATATATATATATAGGAGAGGCCCATCTTAAATCCTGAGCTAACCTTTATTAGGAAAAATCCTAATAAAATAAATCTCTTAGATTTATTTCCCACATATAAATCTCTACGGATTTAAATTCCATATATGACAAATCTTTACGATTTATTTCCATATATATTAAATCCTATAATAATATTCTAAATATTATTATTGAGAATTATTATTTAATTAAATCTAATTTAATTAAACATTAATAATAATTAATTCCAAATTAATCTATTATTAATTACTTCTCCATAAATTAAATATTAAATCTAATTTAACATTTAATCAACCAACTATAATCAATAAACAACCATTACTTGTTGTGTGACCCATAGGCCCTCGTATATCGAGCAATTAGTCAAACTAACGGTCTTAATTGAACCCTAAACAATAAATCAGACATTCTCAATATATGAGGTATGTTGCGAGGAAATGTGCAACTACCTGTAACTGAAACATGGGTTATTACTGTTGTACCCGGTTTTTATTCTCCGGCCAACAAACAATAACAATACAACTATAAATGATCAAAACAATAGAAAACACAAGATTTGATTACCCAGTCCGTCTATAAATAAGACTACGTCTGGGGGCGACCAAGCCAGGTATTTTTCACTATATTTTCTGCCTAGAATACTAAAATATTCGATGCTTTACAATGAACGATACAGGTTGTATTTATAGATGTAGAACTAGGTTAAGTGTCTTCATGGGCTTCTCTCGCGGGCTGGCTTAGGGTTTCAGCCGCCAGGCTAGAGTTTCCTGGCTTGTCCCGCAATCCTCGCTCCTGGATACACATGCCATGATTACGATCCGCAAAATCCGCACCATTAACTACCTGTATCTTTGCCATATTTATCCTTTATCCAACCTCGAGACCAAGTCGACTCCGACCTACGCGACCTCCCAGGTCGCCAAGCGGCCTTCACATTCCTCCAAGTTGCCTCGCGACTTGTGTAGCCTCTTAAGTCGCCTCGCGACCTACCTGGCCAAAGCAACCACATCTCTGATGACAAGTGTAAGATGGAGAAACACTGCCTCTGGCAGGTCGGACTATTTCATGTTACAACAATTGCCCCTCAAGTCGAAGTCCCAAGCTTGTATTGGGGCCTTAACTTGATCCGTTGTTTTTTTTATCGACCTGCTACAAGTCGACCTCGGGAAGTGTGCCCGAAGTGAATCATCGTTCTTGGGAAGGTGAATCGTCGCCTCTATTTCTTGAATCGGCGTGAGGCATGACTGATTCGTCATGATGGCTTGGCAGACAGGTGACATCATGCGCCGCGAGCTCGCCCAACCAGCAGATGTGTGTCGGCCATGCGCTACCCATGCGACATCGCTGTTTTCTTGGGGGCCTCAAAAGTATTCATTTTGCACTTTCGACCCCCCCTTTCTCTATAAAAGGGACGAGGGTTTTAGACTTTAAACCCTTCTTCCTTCATCTTCCATGCAAACAAAACCTTCTTGCATCAGAATTTCCGGCGAGCTTCCGATCAAGAGATTAACTCAGGTAAAAACCTCACCTTTCCTCCTCTCCTTCCATGGCTTCCGATTATCCGTCTGCTCCCACGCCTTCCCCTGTTCTGATTCCATCGTCCTCGAACGATGATGACAAAACCATTGCCCACCTCTAGCACTGCCATGATTCCAACTCCGCCACCACCAATGTGGAGGAGCCTCGACCGCCGTGGCCCCGGTTGATATCAGGGACTGCGGGGGAAATGATGAAGAAGACGACGAACAATTCTTGGCCAAATTAGAGGAAATGATTCATCTCCCCCAGCTGAACCTCAGTCCTCCTCGCTCCGTTGCATCGGGGATGGGTACGTCCGCGGGTCCTTCCAGTTCGGCCCGCAACTATGGGGCATATGAGTGGGTCTTCGATTATCGGACATATGAGGCCCGAGCTCTATAGCTCCATGTCGAACCGAGCTACATGAAGTCGGTCCGGTAGGATTTTGCGGACCTATAGAAATACTTTTGAATGACCGGTGGGTCTTGCATAAAGGTGCGGGGCGACATGCTGAAGGCGAGAGTTAGAAAATTTGCCGCTGGCATGATTCTTTGAACGAGACCGCGATGGTATGCTTCCTCCATCCTGCCATCTCCCATCTCCTTACGGCTTGGAATTAGAGCCTCACACAAATCACCCCTGACGGTTGGAACTACATCCTTGCGACCATATGACCGTTTTCTAACCCATCGACTCGGCTCTGGCGAGATCCTTTATGTGATGATGCGATGAGCGAGTTGGTGGCTATAATGTCTTGTCGAGGAAAGGTCGGAGGTGGTGGCGGGATCCCTAACCCGCATCGCATCACAAATGATGGTTACGGGGCGATGCAAGTCTGTGGATCGCCGAGCACCTACCCATCGTGTTTCCCCATCTCTCACCGAGTTGATCATGGTAAGTTTAGAATATTCACCGATTTTGTAATTGATCTAATTCCATTTTATCCGATAAGAAGATTCACGCCAAGCTAGGCTTTCTTGGGACTTCTTGGAGGCTTACAACATTGTTCATGGCACTCTTCGAGGCTGGGACGCTAACACGTGGAATTAGCTCGTTGTCTCGAAAGGTCGCGAAAGCTGGTGACGTCATCGAAGATCCTTGTAGTAATTTGTATTTGTCATCACAGAATTCTTATCCAAGACTTATCGACCAATTTTCCGTTAATGGATCCCCTATCCCCATTTAAGCACCCCAACCACCATACGTGATGTCCGCCCGCGAAGAATCCGTGCTTCACCGATGAGGATCATGGTAAGTTTTAGAATATTCCCTCTAGTCGATTTAAAGGAAGAGGAAGGACATGGGATCGACTCAATTCCATTTTAAGAGGGTGAGGAGGAGATAGGCTCACCGATGCGAGATCAACGGGGCTTGGGGGAGGTCACCTCTGCTCCAGGCCTCATAGCCGATTCCTTCTTGGAGGCTTACAACATTGTTCATGGCAAGCCCTTCAGTAAGTTTTCCTTCTGCCGGACGTCATTTTTTTGGAATGACCGAAGCTCAGATTGTCTCGAAGCTTGACCAAATTTTACGGAGCTTTTTATCCTTTACGGGTGCCCGGCTCGAGACCCGAGGCCTACAAAACTAGAGAAAACGGGCTGCGATCCTGAGCACCTTGTCCAACAGCCTTCTTCCCGGAGAATTCTGACCGAGGTTTGTGAATGGCCGAGGTCGAGGGTGAGCTTGCTGCTGAGAAGGCAAGGGTGGCTCAGGCAGAAGGCCTGTTGGGCGAGGTGGAGGCCGAGCTGGAGGAGGCGAGGAAAGGGTTGGTTGAGGCGAAGGGGGAGCTGGTCGCCCAGAGGGGAGGTTTCCGCCGCAGAGAGCGAACCCAATTTTTTGCACGTGACGGGCGCTAGGTGCCATCTTGACCGCCACAAGGCTTCCCTCACAAAGCGCATGTCGCACGGGTTGTGCCGAGCTTTCTAACTATGTCCGCGACAATCCCCCAGCCCCCAGCGTCCTGTTGGAGATCAAAGACCTGGAAGATATGGGCATCGACCTCTCCTTCTTCGCCAATCCGAGTCGGATCGTGCACCCTACTCCCGACACTGAGGATGTCTCGCCGAATTCCGCCGACCCCAAGATCCCCTTTAGAACAGTTTGTCCTCCGCCCGAAGTCGTGGGAGGGGAGGCCTCTGAAGGACCCACTACCAGCTCGGCCGGACCTTGAAGAAGAAAATTACTGGTTGAAGATAATGTACTTTTTTCTTTACATGTATTTTTTTTAACTCTTCTTGTACCGGCCTTCCGGCTTTACTTAATGAAAATTCTCCTTTTGTTAATTCCTTCTACATGCTGACTTGATTTCCTTATGCGACTTTTTTTTTTGCTTAATCCTTGTCGTCTTATTGTCTATGCGACTTGTTATTCGGTTGTTGCTTAGTCGTCTTACAAAGTCGGGGTTAATCACACCTTGCTGGGTTGTGATTTTTCCTCCAGTATGTCGAAAGTCGCACCTCGGGTAATTCACATATTATCACACACATGTATTTCTTTATGTGACCCGCTTGGTTTTTACACAGGAAATTTGGGAAGAGATGATCATTATTATCAATTGATACAACTTATTTACATGGATGTGAACCTACTGATAGTATTTCTTCAGGTGGGTCGCATTCCACGAATATTGGGACTTGGTACCGTCTGGTCTCTCGAGCTCGTAGGCTCCATTTGGTAGGATCTTTGAGACTTGGAATGGACCCTCCCAGTTTGGACCGAGGGCTCCCCTTGACTCTCCGAGTACCTTTTTCAATACCAAGTCTCCCTCTTTAAAGTGTCAAAGTCGCACTTTAGAATTATAGTACCTCTCCGACCTTTGCTTGTATCTTGCATTTCTCAAGTTGGCTTCTAAGCGCTTCTCTTCGAGTAGGTCTAGATTTCTGGCCAAGGCCTCCTCGTTGTGGTCGAAGGCGACCTGGCTTGTGCGAAGACTGGGAAAGTTGACTTTCACAGTATGACTGCCTCGGTTCCGAAAGCCAGTGAGTAGGGAGTTTCCCAGGCAGTCGTACCCACAACACATCCTGGAGCTCGCTTGCCCATTTCCCTTTTCCTCCCTCAATCTTAGCCTTGAGCGTGTGTTTGATGATTTTATTTACGGCCTCGACTTGACCATTTGATTGGGGATGGTATGGAGTTGAAAAGAGCTTCGTGATCTTCCATTTTTTGAAAAAAAAACATCTATTTTGAGGCCGTCAAACTGTTTTCCATTGTCAGATATGATTGCCTAAGGCAATCCAAATCTGCAGATGATGTTTCGCCATATGGACTTAATGACATGATCTCGGTCTATAGTTGCCAATGCCTCAGCCTCGGCCCATTTCGTGAAGTAATCCACCTCTACCAGGGCGTACTTGACCGAGCCTGGGGCTGTTGGGAGTGGACCAATGATGTCTATACCACACTTTGTGAATGACCAAGGACTGAGGATGCTCGTAAGTTCCTCTGGGGCGATTTTGATGGAAGGGGCATAGATTTGACATCTATGACACTTGCGGGCAAAAATTATATCATGGGCCCTTAGAGTTGGCCAAAAATACCCTTGCCTTGTGGTCTTGTGGGCCAGCGACTCCCCGGCGTGGTTCCTGTTGGTAAATTAGGGGTGCCTGGATCTATTCGAGGTGAATTTAAATACATTTTTAAATTAATTATTCAATTACTAACATGAATTAATCCTAAATCAATTCAACATAATAATTAATAAGCAAATAAACAACATGTGTACACATAATTCACGTAAATCTTAAGCATGCGAAATCTAGGAATTACAAGATTACATACCTCTTGTAGAGATAACCGTTGAGACGATGGTTCAACCCAAAGTGTCTTCTCAAATATGTCCCACGTTCACGAACGTAATCCGGTGGGAGGATTCTCACGAACGATTTTAACAAGAGAGAAAAGTAAAATATTTTGCCACCACCTTTGTGGATTTCTAATATTTCCAACACATGGAATTGCACTTGGGAATGAAGGATTCATCCCCTATATATAGGACAACGGGGGGGTCGATTTTTTGAGGAGAAAAATAAGGAAGAATTTTTTTTTCTTGGTCTATAAGAAATCTTGAATATATCTCCTATATTCTTTTCTCCTTAATTAAAATTTTTCATAAAAATCTCTCTTCCCCTTTTCCCTAAATTTTAGAAAATAACAAGGCAATAAGAATCAAGATTTGACTTCTTGAATTTATGGGATAGTTATGTATTCCAAGAATACTTATCTCTTTCCACAAAATATCTACAAGAAAATCAAGAAAATCTTTTCTTGCTTTTTCCTACAAATTTTCGAAAAATTAAGAAATATTAGGCAAAATATTTTCTTATCATTTTTCGTTAAATGGACTTTATTTTGGGCTATTTGAGGGGCCTTTAGGAGAATTAAGATTGGACCTCCAATGGGCTATGAAGCTTTAATATTTAACCAAAATATTATTAAAGCCCATTAATAATAACTTACTCCACTATAAAATTAATATTGAACTATCCATCTTAACCCACATTACGACTTCACAATAATATGGCTCCCGGTCATTATTTCCCGCGTTTAAGATTATCTTAGTCCATTAATTAATTAAGCCACGGAACAGACTTTATATTAATTAATATTTTTTTCCTTGGAGTAAAGACAGCTCAACATTATTATCCATACCGGAAATAAATTTTCACTTGCAAGATTTGGTATGATAAAGATTCTAAGTCCACCAAGGGGACAAATCAAGCAAGTCGTACTTGCACGTGATTCTCCGTATTAAATCTTAGCAATCGTCATGTAATTAATAATATTGCCCAAGATACAAGGTATCGAATCGCGTTGATTCTATTCCCATCATAAGTCAAAGCAATAGTTATTAATTTCACACGATCCTATTTAAGGGACAAAGATTAAGAAATAATGAACCACTGAGGTCTAATTCTTGTATATTCAGTACCGAAGAATTTATCCTCCTGTAGGTCCTATTCAGCGCATCATCATGCACTAGTGTAATCTCTTGGTCAAGACTAGTCAATTTGAGCCTTACACTTCAACCTTTCATGATGGATTGTTCATTTCCATCTGGGTTGTGAATTTGTACTTAGTCACGAGGAATTGTTAATTTGATCTTCTGTGATCTGGTATCACCAAATTAACTACAACGTAACACATACTGACTTTTCGAACAAGTATGCAGTAAATATATATAACATTCATTCATATTTAATGCAACATGTGATAAATAATTTATTTCAGTAAAATAAATAAGAAATTTTGTTTGGTTATACAAAGTAAAAACATACTTTTCAAGAATAACTCCAACAATCTCCCACTTATACTCAAAGTCTACTTTTATGTATACTACAGCATGTCTTGTGTTCTATGTGACATCTAATGTCACCCTACACGAATCTAATAATATTTCTCCCACTTGTACTCAAAGCAGATTGGCAACGCTCTTGACACTCATTCCTTCCACATGTCTCTCGAATGTACTCTGAGGCAGACCCTTTGTGAATGGATCTGCTAGGTTATCTTAGGACGCTATCTTTGCCACCTCTATGTCTCCTCTCTTAATGATTTCTCGTATAAGATGGTATTTTCTTTCTATGTGTTTGCTGGCCTTGTGGGCTCTCGGTTCCCTAGAATTTGCAATTGCTCCGGCGTTATCACAGTAAACTGTGATCATGCTGGGCAAATTCGGAATGACGTCCAAGTCCATCGGGAAGTTCTTGAGCCAAACCGCTTCGTTCGCTGCTTCACAAACAGCTACATATTCGACTTCCAAGGTAGAATCGGCGATGCATTTCTGCTTAACGCTTTTCTATGTCATGGCTCCTCCCCCCACGTAAAACACACTACCCGAGGTTGACTTTCTAGAGTCTATGTCTGATTGGAAATCTGAGTTCGTATAATCGATGGGGATTAGACTGTCTTATTGATAAACTAACATTCTGTCCCGTGTCCTCTTCAGATACTTCAGAATGTTCTTAACCGCAGTCCAATGCTCTTTCCCAGGGTTACTTTGATATCTATCCACCATACCTACGGCAAAGCAGATATTCGGTCTTGTACACAACATTGCATACATGAGGCTTCCTACAGCCGAAGCATAAGAAATGCCCTTCATGTCATCTATTTCCTCATATGTCTTGGGATACATCTCCTTGGATAGATGGATTCCGTGTCTGAAAGGTACAAAACCTTTCTTGAAATCTTGCATGCTGAATCACTTCAAAACGGTGTCTATATATGAGGTTTGCGAAAGCCCGATCATTCTTTTCCTACGATCTCGAGTGATCTTGATCCCTAGGACGTGACCGGCTTCCCCTAAGTCCTTCATATCAAACTGTTTTGACAGCCATGCCCTTACATCTGACAACATCTTTACATCATTCCCGATGAGCAGAATGTCATCTACGTATAGTACCAAGAATACCAAGGCAGTTCCGTCACGCTTTTTATACACACAACTTTCAAAATTATTTTGATCAAAACCATAGGATTTTATAACTTGATCAAAACACTGATTCCAAGCACAGGATGCTTGCTTTAGCCCATAAATGAACTTCTTTAGCTTGCAAACCAGATGCTCTTGGCCTTTTTCAATGAAGCCTTCGGGTTGTTGCATTTAGATTTCTTCGTCAAGACTTCCATTGAGGAAAGCGGTCTTGACATCCATTTGCCAGATCTCAAAGTCTAGGTACGCAATAATTGATAAGAGAATGCGGATGGACTTGAGCATGGCTATGGGTGAAAAGGTTTCCTCATAGTCGATCCCTTATTTCTGAGTGTACCCTTTCGCCACGAGTCTTGCTTTAAAGGTTTCAACCTTTTCGTCCGGTCCCCTTTATCTCTTGTATACCCACTTGCATCCAATGGGTTTTACCCCATTGAGTGGTTCGACTAGCTCCCATACTTTATTTTGATCCATTGAACCCATCTCGGCTTCCATTGCGTTGTTTGCCAAGAATTTGCATCCTTGTCTTAGATCGCCTCGTTGTAGGACCATGGATCTGATTCTTCTCCTGAGATCAAGTCCGAGGACTCTTGATCCCCAAGAATTGCTCGGGTTGCCTAACAACCCTCCCACTACGACAAGGTTCTGGTTGTGTCGGTGTGACGCTTGGTATTTCGTCTTGTACAGTTAGCAATGGATTTGGCCCCCTAAGTTCTTCTAAGGCAATCTCGCTTCTAGGCTTTTTATCATTCATATAGTCTTCTTTGAAAAATCTAAAGTGCGTACTGATTACGACCTTTTGATCTTTAGGACCATAGAACATGCATCCCTTCGTTCCTTTGGGGTACCCTATAAACAACCTTAATTCCAAACGTGCATCGAATTTACCGGCTTCCTTATCTAACACGTATGTCGGACACCCCCAGATCCTCATGTGTCCTAAGCTAGGCTTGCGCCCCATCCATAATTCTGTAGGGGTTTTCGGAACCTATTTGGATGGCACTAAGTTCAGAATATAAGCTGTTGTTTGCAAGGCATAACCCCAAAACGATTTTGGTAAATCCGCATAAGTCATCATTGACCTTACCATTTCTAAAAGCGTTATATTTCTTTGTTCTGCAACCCCATTTTGTTGAGGGGTACCGGGTGCAGTCAACTGGGATGCAATCCCTTCATCCGACAGGTAGTTCAAGAATTCATCGCTGAGGTATTCGCCTCCACGATCAGATCGTAGAAACTTGATACTCTTTTCCTTATGATTCTCTGCTTGAGCCATAAATTCTTTGAATTTATCAAAGGTCTTAGATTTATACTTCATTAGGAAAATGTACCCATAGCGTGAGTAATCATCGATAAACGTAACGAAATACTCGTAGCCACCTCTTTCTTTGATTTGCATTGGACCACATACATCGGTGTGAACGATCTCCAACACTTCTTTAGCTCTAAGCCCCTTGGCTCCAAATGCCCTATTGGTCATCTTACCCTCCAAACATGATTCGCAAGTTGGAAATGGTTCAATCAGGAGGGACTCCAATGAACCATCTTGGACCAACCTTTGGATCCTTTTTGGATTAATATAACCTAATCTTAGGTGCCAAAAAAGTGTCTCGTTCACGTTGGTCGAACGTTTCCTTTTACTTGAAACAGTAGATGTGTTATAGGATGCATTGTGTGAGTGATGTTCACAGTTAATAATGTAGATATAGTTTCGTAAAGTTCCATGACAGATAACCACATCGTTACGAAAAATAGTAACTTGTTTATTAAAACGAACAGAATATCCATCAGCAAATAGTTTTGAAACTGAAATAAAGTTTTTGCGAAAAACGGGAACATAAAGAACATCTCTTAAAATTAAACTCTTGTCTTCAAAAGACAGGTGCACGTCTCCCACTACTTCAGCTGCCACTCTCGTAGCATCGCCTAGTGTGACGAGGACCTCTCTTCCACTAAGTTGTTGAGTCCGCTTGAACCCCTGTAACGTGAAACAAACATGATCAGTGGATCTCGTATCCATTACCACGAATGGGTAGCATACGCCACTAAACAAGTTTTAACAACTAGTGCGAGAGAATTACCTTTCTTTCCACTCCACTTGGGTTTGGAACAGGCTGACCTCCAATGTCCTTTTTCACCAAAGTTAAAACACTTTCCCTTAGCCAGTTTCTTTACTCCACCCTCCCTCTTCACCTTTCCTTTGCCATTGGCAACACTTGAGTTAGCTTCGCTTTTGGCCCTCTTCTTCTTCTTACCTCCTTTTGGTCTAGAAGAGGAAGATGGACCGGCTGTCGCTAGGGCTTGGCTGCTCTCTCCCAATATTCCTTCAGCCGAGACTAAATCTTGTAGCAGATCAGGCAAGGAGAACTTCTAATTGTTCATTTGGTAGTTGAGCCTGAATTGCTTGAAGCTTTTTGGGCAGGGAATGGAGTATGAAATCGATCTGGGTCTCGATGTCATATTCAGCACCAAGTACCTCAAGTTTGTTAAGGTGAGCCATCATTTGGAGAACGTGTTCCCTTACGGGCATTCCCTCCACCATTTTCATTGAGAGCATGTCTCTCATGGTGATCTGGCGAGCCACACGGCTCTGATGTTGGAACATCGCTTTAAGATTGACCATGATGTCTGCAGCAATTCAACGTTTTGGTGTTGGTGTTGCAACACATCTGACATAGAAGCCAAGATGGAATACTTTGTCATTTCGTTGGAACGCTCCCAGTCAGCATACTCTTTCTTTTCCGTTTTACTAGACTCATCAGTCGGCTTTTCTGGATTGGGTGTGGTAAGGACCCAGTTATGGTGTTGTGCAGTGAGGACAATAGTAAGTTTTCGATACCAATCAACAAAGTTTTCTCCAGTAAGCAAATTGTCTTTCAGTATATTGAACAGTGGATTAAAAGGTTGCGACATGATGATACTGAAAATAAACATACATCTTGTGTCAATATCCGGATCAACACAAAGAAAATCACATAATTCGATCACATAATTCATATTGAAATCTAAAAAAAATATGAACATGCATCAACCAACATCTCAAAACAGTTTTAAATGAGCCTCTTGGGAGAGTCATCATTTAAATCACATTCAAGCAGGTTACAAACAAGAATAGTTACAAACCTTTAATTTAAAAAAATTAATAGTTGGCTCCCACTTGACCAATATAAAATTGACAGGGACTTCGGCGAAGTATATGCATATCAATTTTATACCTAAGTAATAACCATGATTAAATACAGAATTACTACTTCGTTTTGATCGAGCCTCTGGGGAGGGTCATCGTCGCCACTAATAATAATTCACAATCATTCTTTTGAGAAATTTATTCATGTGAAAGCTTTCTTTTGGCCGTCTCTTAGGGGAATTTCTCCAAAAGATTTCACAAATAAATAAATCATGGAGGTTAAAATTAATATGATTCAAAACCAAATTAATTATTTAAAACATACTTAGTAATTTTTAAATTTGAGATTTTTCGTTGGGCAATTCTCATGCAAACACATTTAAATAAATTAAATAAAGCATAAGAAAATACAACAATAAATCAAGCAAAACAGAAAAATAAATATATTGGGCACAAATTATCCAATTGTCATTGTTTGATTTTTCTTGGCTTGATTTTGAAGAAATGCCGTCTTGAATTTCTCCCACTCGAACGTCTCGAAAAGTCACGTCTCGTGCACCGACCAGCTCGTGGGTCGAGGTGCACGCCTTGCACCCGACCCGGCCATGTCGATTGCGCCCATGCGCGCACGCCTTAGCGCCCAGCGCACGTCGCCAGGTGAAGCTTGGCACCACTCTGACTTTAGGCGGCGCAGGCTGCACTGGCGCCCGGAACACACGCCATTCGTGCTCGTGCTCGCCTTTTACCGCGCCTATCTCGCGTCCGCCTGCGTTATTTCGATCCGCCTGTCGCAGGCGCCCATGCGATGTCTTGATCTCGCTTTTCGGCCCGTCGGCCTTGCCCGTACCCGTCTCAAAGGCCCATGTCTGTCGTCTGCGTGCCTCCCCTTTACGCACGTTTTGCCGCGACGACGCTACTGCTACCGGTTCTCGGATCCATTTTAATATCTCGCCTCCGTCTTCGTCTTCGATCAAGTTACAATTTATTTTATAAAATAAATAAACCTAAATCAAGACTAGTCTATTACATTGAACAAATCAAATAGCCTAATCTACTCGTGAATTTTTTCATGAGAAAAAAAAATTCGAACGAGTCGAATTAAAACCATTCATACGCATGAAATAAATAAACACATTAAATACCATAACAATTGGATACCTGCAAAACAGATCTATCAATTCTACTATCCAATTTTCAATAAAATTTAATGGCCAACATAATTTAAATACAGAGCTCGAAATCGAGGCTCTGATACTAGTTGTTGGAAAATTAGGGGTGCCCGGATCTATTCGAGGTGAATTTAAATACATATTTAAATGAATTAATTAATTACTAACATGAATTAATCCTAAATCAATTCAACATAATAATTAATAAGCAAATAAATAATATGCATACACATAATCCACGTAAATCCTAAGCATGCAGAATCTAGGAGTTACGAGATTACATACCTCTTGTAGAGACAACCGTTGAGATGATGGTTCAACCCAAAGTGCCTTCTCAAATATATCCCACGTCCACGAACATAATCCGGTGGGAGGATTCACACGAACGATTTTAACAAGAGAGAAAAGTAAAATATTTTTCCACCACCTTTGTGGATTTCTAATATTTCCAACACATGGAATTGCACTTGGGAATGAAGGATTCATCCCCTATAAATAGAACAGGGTGGGGGGGATGATTTTTTGAGGAGAAAAATAAGGAAGAAAATCTTTTTCTTGGTCTCCAAGAAATCTTGAATATATCTCCTATATTCGCTTGACGAACTCGTCCAACAAACCATCCTCGTACAACCTCTAGAGTTAGGGAAGGAGGTCCTTGCATTCACTTATGTAGTGGCCTACCTGCTCGTGGAAGTGGCAGAACTTGTTGGGGTTCAGCTTGCCTTTGTTCTTGATAGGGCGAGGCGGGAGGAGTAGTTCCCGCTCTCTGATCTGATTGTAAACATGCCCGGGAGTCATGCCCAATGCTTCCATCAGCTTGACTGGGATGTTTTCTTCAAAAGGTTTGAAGCTGCCAGGTGCCTTGTACTGCCCTCCGGCTTTCTTTGAGCTTTTCTTAGGCTCAGCGACTTCCTTAGTATCGGAGAGTCGAGATTCCAACAACTCCGCAGTGTGGATCAAGTCGCTAGCCCACCTCCGGAAGTCGGCATAGCTAGTCGGATACTCGGCAGTCATGCACCGCCATAGTTTGGTTCTCTTCCTGATGCCAGAAACGTCCCCTAGCAGTTTTGCCTCATCCCCTATGGGATCCCCTTTTAGAATGAGTTTGTCGATCCTCTCCATATAGGATCGATTGGACTCTGTATCACCCTACTGAGTGTTCATTAGACGCTGCCTGGTCACAGGTCGAGGTGCCAAAGCCGTGAAATGCATCAAGAATAGCCGAGCGAGCTGTTCAAATGTGTCCACCGAGAATGGCGACAATGAGGTAAACCACTGATGAGCTTGTTCGCTCAAGGTCAACGAAAAGAGTAGACACTTAGTCGCTTCGATTGCGCCCAGAGAGGCCATGTAGGAATTGTACTTCGCCATGTGAACTCTTGGGTCTGTGCTTCCACTATAGCTATCTAAGGTCGCTACGTTGATCTTTCTCCAGGTCGGCGCCAGAGTAACCATGGCCCCGAGCGCAGAGTCCGGGACGGTGAGGACGTGATCCATCCCTGCTCTTCTGCTTTGATTCTCCGCACGCTCGATAAGTCGCTGGACCGTCCGAGTCAGTACCGCGACTTGAGCATTGCGATGATCTCCTGCTACACCCACCACTCGAGGATCACCACGGTGGGCGGCTGATCCCCTCGGCAATTCATTGTGGTGTAGGTTTAGGGCCAGCGCGAGATCGTGCTCCACCTGATCAGCATGTCGAGGCTCAGATTGTGCCTCATCATTGGCGACCCTTGGGTCTATATGAACCCCTAGGTCCCCAAGTCGATCGAACACATTGTTCGACCCCGCCGGTCTCTCCAGGAGTCGGCGATTCTGAACCACAGCGTGCTTTGCCGGATCATAGGCCAGTTGGCCTATCGAATGTCCTTTTCTGGCTGGAGAGCCCCTGTTTCTCGAAGTCCCAGCCTCCTGGGTGACCTTTTTGGTAGAAGGTTCGTCCTCGCCATCGAAGGCGAGACATTTCTTGTTAAGGATGGCCATGACGGCCTTCGCGTCCTCAGGTGTTTGGACCAGGTTCCACCAGTCAGGAGTGATCAGCGGGGCCACTGGGCGAGTGCGCTGCGAGCTCAGAGAGGCTTCGTCACCATCACGGGCATTCGTTCCACGTTTAGTAGGATTGACCTGATTGATTGCCATTGCTTGATCGAAAAAATGGGTTTTTTCTCTGAATTGATATAATTCTTCAAGAAAGTGTTCCCACAGACCGAGCCAATTGTTGTACCCAGTTTTTATTCTCCGGCCAACAAACAATAACAATACAAATATAAGCGATCAAAGCAATAGAAAATGCAAGATTTGATTACCCAGTTCGTCTATGAATAACTACGTCTAGGGGCGACCAAGCCAGGTATTTTTCACTATATTTTCTGCCTAGAATACTAAAATGTTCGATCCTTTACAATGAACGATACAGGTTGTATTTATAGATGTAGAACTAGGTTAAGTGTCTTCATGGGCTTCTCTCGCGGGCTGGCTTAGGGTTTCAGCCGCCAAGCTAGGGTTTCCTGGCTTGTCCCGCAATCCTCGCTCCTGGATACACATACCATGATTACGATCCGCAAAATCCACACCATTAACTACCTGTATCTTTGCCATATTTATCCTTTATCCGACCTCGAGACCAAGTCGACTCCGACCTACGTGACCTCCCAGGTCGCCAAGCGGCCTTCACATTCCTCCAAGTCGCCTCGCGACTTGTGTAACCTCTTAAGTCACCTCGGATCTACCTGGCCAAAGCAACCACATCTCTGATGACAAGTGTAAGATGGAGAAACACTGCCTCTGGCAGGTCAGACTATTTCATGTTACAACAATTACGATTTCCTCCTTTCATTCGCGAATACTCGATTAAGTCTTGAACATGATGAAGTGTCTATTCAAATAACTTAATCATTTTATCTCTAATCATTAATTGATAACTTATGTCACACTTGGACACAAAGTCTAAGTTGACGTGCATTGACCAATGACTTTGATCCAATTATGATGAGAAGATGAGTGTTCTCTCTAAATCCACTTTGTGGAATGAATCCTTTTCTTGGCTCAACTACCACGCACATGCACTTCGTGATGAACCCAATCCAAGCCATATCTACCCATAGACAGGTGCAAGCGTCGGTCATGGTCAAAGTTTATCACTCCACACATGTCGTGCGTATTGACCTCATGTCAAAGGAGTATCGCATCGCTCCCACTAACCGAGACACTCGTAGACACATATAGTGGAACTACATCAAACAGTTTCTCGAATGGGTATACCAATACCCTCTAAGGTATTTGTGCATTCATCATGAGATACTTAGTATCTCGTAGTAAGTGAGATCTTACTACACTCTCCAAGAGTATGATGCAGATCGCACATCAATCTCCATTGCATCATCAATATCCCCTTCTTGAAGATCCTTGATCGGGGCAATTTGAGAATCATGCTTAAGTCATCTGAGTTCTCACATACTCAATGATAGCAGTGATTCAGGGGAACACAGATAAGAACAAATGCAAACAATCAAACATAATATTCTAATAAGTGTAATGCCATACATAAAATATTAAATAACCAATAATATTAAACCAACACTGAATATTATCTGAGTATTATGTCCTTACAATGGATTGTCTCTAGGACATTAACACTAACATGGCAAGTAACTGCTTGTGAAGCAGTGAAGGAACCAATTTGGCTCTAGATCTTCTTAGTGGACTTGGACGGAGTTCCGAATTTGTTTAGCAATATTTTCTAGGGGCAGTTGCAAATTCAAGGGAGCCAAGAGTCCACGAGTCAAACAAGCACACTGAAGGAAAGAAATTTTAGACGAGAAATCGTTAAGAGAGGAGATGAAGAAGTGGTTAAGATCGCATTGGAGGATACCTAGTTAATCCTTTCACAAAGTGTCTGCCTCTGGAAACATTCAAGAGACATGCGGGAGGAATGGTTGTCAAGTGCCTAGCCAATCTGCTTTGAGTATATGTGGGAGAGATATTATTAGGTTCATGTAGGTGACATTAGATGTCACGTAGATTCTACACGAGACGTGATGTAGTATACTTAAAAGTAGACTTTGAGTATAAGTGGGAGATTGTTGGGGTTATACTACTGGAAAGTATGCTTTACTTTGTATAACCAGACTGAATTTCAGGCTTATTTGCTGAAATAAATTATTATCACTGTTGCTTTAAATATCATTGAGTGTTACATATATTTACTGCATAACTGTTCAATAATTAGTACGTGTTACATTGTAGTTAATTTAGTGATACCAGATCATAGAAGATTAAATTAACAGTCCCCTGTAACTAAAAGTACTAAATTCACAACATAGATGGAAATGAACAATCCATCGTGAAAGGTTGAAGTGTAAGGCTCAGATTGGCTTGTCTTGACCAAGAGATTACACTAGTGTATTAGGATGCACTGAAGAGGACCTATAGGAGGATAAATTCTTCAGTACTGAATATAGAAGAATTAGACCTCAGTGGTTAGTTATTTCTTAATCTCCGTCCCTTAAATAGGATCGTGTGAAATTAATAACCATTGCTTTGACTTACGATGGGTAGAGAATCAAAGTGATTCAATACCTTGTATCTTGGGCAATGTTATTAGTTACATGACGATTGCTAAGATTTAATACGGAGAATCGGTGTGCAAGTGCGTCTTATTTGATTAGTCCCCTTGGGAGGCTCAGAAGTTTTATCATACCAAATCTTGCAAGTAGAATTAGTTTTCCGGTATGGATAATAATGTTGAGCTGTTCCTGAACCAAGGAAAAAGATATTAATTAAAGTGAAGCTATTTCAGTGGCTGAAATTAATTAATGGACTGGATAATTTTAAACGCGTGAAATAATAACCGGGAGTCATATTAACTGTAATATGGGTTAAGATGGATAGTGCAATATTAATTATGTAGTGGGATTAATTAATATTTATGGGCTTGAATAATATTGTGGCTTAATATTGGAAATTCAAGGTCCATTAGAAGGTCCAATCTTAATTCTCCTAAAGCCCCTCAAGTAGCCCAAATATAAAGTCCAATAACTGAAAAAGGTGTTTAAAATTAAATAAAATATTGTTGCCTATTTTTCCTAAATTTTCAAAAATAAATAAATAAAGAGGGAGAAAGATTTTCTTTGAATTTTGTTATGGGATGAGGATAAGTATTATTGGAATACAAGTTTATCTCATTAAATTTAAGAAATCTCCCACTTGGCTATTTATTGTATGTTTTTCAAAAATAATGAAGAAAATAAAGAAGGAAATATTTTATTGATTTTCTTGGAAAAATATTATGGAAGATATGTATTCTTGGAATACAAGAATATCTCATAAATTCAAGATCACAATCTTGGAATCTTGGCCTTATTTTTTCGAAAATTCCATAACAAGAGGAGGTGGGATTTTTGTGGAATATTTTAAATATGGAGAAAATAATATATTGGATATATTCAAGATTTCTTAGAGACCAAGAAAAAGATTTTCCCATCTTATTCACACACTAAATTTCGACCAACACCCTTCTCTATAAATAGGGGATGAATTTTTCATCCCCATGCAATTTTCATGTGTTGGAAAAATTAGAAATCCACAAAGGTGGTGCAACATAATTTTATTTTTCCTTTTGTTAATTGTTCGCGAGCATCCTTCCACCGGCTTGTTGAACAAGGACGAAAGAATACTTGAGAAGGCTCTTTGGGTTTGTTCGTGTGAACAGGATATCCATCTTCTCAACGGTTGTCACTCCGAGAGGTTAGTTCACGTAAACTCCTAGCAATTCAGCATGTGTAGGATTTATGTGACAATTTGTATGCATGATTTGTTGTTGAATTATTATTTGAATTAATATAGGATTAATTCATGCTAGTAATAATTGTTAGAATTAAATTTATATTTAAATATTCATCCCGAATAGATCCGAGCACTCTATTCCCCAACACACCACCCCCCAAACCCACCCCCCCCCACACACACACACACATAAGTGTCTGATTCAATTCTACCATTAATATGTACACAAAGGGTAAACTCATGGCCCACCTGGATTTGAAAAAAAAATTATATATATATTAAAATAAAGCTACAGTAAAGTTAACAAACAAACAAAATGAACTTTTTATTTAAAAACCCTAAAAAACTACACTACACCTGCTAACAGACAACACAACCACACTAATAAAGCATTTAAGTATCTTTCATGGTTTTTCAAATATAGTGGGATGCTCTTTATGATGTCTTTCACTTCAGGAGAAAGTTGATTTATTTTTTGATGCCTATTGCACAAATGGAGATAACAACTCATTTAAATAGCTGACTAAATTATTTTTGAAGCCTAGCGAATGAATGGAGATAAAAACTCTTTTAAATAAACTTGTAGAGTATAAGTGTACCTTGTTGAGAAGTATTAGTTTGTAGTTAACTTTATAAAAGTTATTACTAAGAGTATTAGTGTTAACTGTCTAAATTTGTATTAGTGTAATAAATTACTACAACAATTGAAGAGAACTACTTATTTAGTTATTCTTAACTGTGAGTATTAGTGTAATTAATTGTGCAGTAATTTACTAAAGGGTATCGGTGTACAATATTATTCCTTCCAATATTAGTTGATAAAATATACAATATTAGTTCTTTTACATAATAGTATTAGTTCATTTTATTGACTCATACATCTTCTAATGATACTATTTTTCTTTTTATGTAGTGATTTTACATCTCACTGCAGACCAAAGAATTTGTTAAGCTTAATTCAAATGATAAACAAAAAAAAGATGATAGGTCGATAGGGTTTGGGGGCATTCGAGTTTTGCATATGAAGAAGTGCTCAAACCATAAGATGCTTAGTTGATTAATTAGACTCTTCAATAGCAAGAGTCATGTACTATATTTAGATAGTCATCGTTTCTTTGCCATTACGGTGGATGACATCTATGATGTACTTGTTGTATACCAAAAATTACGGAACGAGATTTATGATGTGGCTATGTGATTTGGTACTACAAACAAGTATTTATGAGTGTGCTAGTGTAATTAATGAAGAATAGAACGAATGTTCTTCATTGAATAGCAATGATGAGAATTCAAGTAAGTAAATGCAGGTAAGTAAGTGCGAGAGAATTTGGGCCAAAGGCCTCTTTTGTTGGCTGATAAAGTTGTTATATTGAATGTAAAATTTTTCCGACCTTTTTGGAGTCTTAACTCCTAGTATTTATAGTACAAGTTTATTAGCTAGTCTTACTCGCGCTCCAAGGGGAGTTTGACCCAGCATTAAATGTTTTCCAGCTAAATTGGACTCTAAAATCCTATTATATCGACCTAAACACGTTTCCAACTCTGAAGCGGGGGGTTGCGGGTGATATACGAAGATTTGCGCCTATTCTTTCCTCTTTAAGTCTGCGTCTATAGGACCAACCATTTCTTCAGAGGCTTCTCGGCCATTTGGGGGAGATTCTCTGATGTTGGTTGTTTACGTGTTTAGTTAGCAAAATCAGGCTTTGGTAAGTGGAAAATCTTTGACTTAACTCTTCTCTATCCCATTTACATATTCTTGATCACGAATTTCATCAAATTGACTAAGTATAGCTTGGCTCTTTATACACGCAACTATATTGGGAGTGGCTTGCTGGAATGGGCGAGACGGATGATTTGTGGGCGAGTTGCTCGGAGCGGAGCGAACTCGCCCAAGCTCTTGTTAGCGTAGGGCGACTAGGCGAGATGGGCGAGTTGCGGGTGGGTTGCCCAGAGCAGGGCGAACTCGCCCGTCCTCTTGCGTAGTGGGTGACTTGCGGGCGAGTTGCCCGGGAGCGGGGCGAACTCACCCTCCCACTTGTGTCTTGGGCAACTAGGCGACTTGGCGCAAGCAAGTTTGCTAGGTGGCGGGCGAACTTGCCCAATGGGCGACTTGGGGCGAGTTGCGAGGCGACTAGCGGGCAAGTTGCCCGGGAGTGGGGAAAACTAGCCCATCCTCTTGGAAATGAGGGCAACTAGCGGGTGGGTTGCCTGAGAGTGGGGCGAACTCGCCCGACCTCTTGCGTGTTGGGCGACTTGCGGGTGAGTTGCCCAGAAGTGGGGCGAACTTACTCGCCTTCTGGACTAGATGGGCGACCAGGCGACTTGGGTGTTCGCTAGTAGTGGCGAACTCTCCTAAGCCTTTTCTTAGTGTGAGGCGGTTTGGGCGAGTTGCACTAGGCAATCGGGGGAACTTGCCCACTAGGCAACCGGGCGAACTCGCCCATCTTGTCGAACAGGCGACGACTTGGGCGAGTAACTCACCCATTCTTGGACTCAAATGGTGGGTTGGGTGAGTCCGTCTTAGCTTACAACAACTTGCCCGATCTCTCACTTTTAATAGAGGTTAGTGGACCCTCCACTTGTAAATTAATGGCCTGAAAAATCTAAATAATTAGCCCAGATCATTTGGCACACAACAATTGCCCCTCAGGTCGTTATTTGTTGCATGCACGAGGAATGACCTGACATAAAACGTTCCTTGATAATAATTTGGGCACCTTATTCGCGCAACTTGAGTTTGTTGATCTCCCAAACGATTTATGCGTGTGTAATGGGCGAGTTGGGACTGACGCGTAACGGGCAAGTTGTGATGGCCTTTTTACTTGCTAAGTCGCCCAATCACACCCGGCTCCTATTGTTCATTCATCAAAGTGGGGCCGACCCTTTGTTTTGCTCTCCATATTTATCTACTCCCCAATTGTCTCCACAATTGCCTATGCTTGCTAGGATGTGACTCGTCCTTTATCTTGGAAGTTGAAAATAAAAGCCACCCACTTTCCTTATTTCTTGGTCATAAGATTGACTGATTTGACTTGATTAGAGGCATCAAGGCCAAAACTTATGGGAATTTTAATTTTGATAAAGTTTAAAATTAGATGAGAGCTCCACTTTCCCTTATAAATAGGCAATGTTTTTAAAACCGGACCGGACGTCGAACCGGACAATGAACTGGGTCACTGGGTCATTGGTTCAATTGGTTGAACCGTTTTAAAAAAACCGGATGACTCGGATATTTATATATATATATATATATGTTGGTCCCGGTGCAAATGAGTCTTACACGTGTATGGGGGGAATACACGTGTTCAGTGTTATTAAAACTTTTTTTTATCGAGGTCACTTTGGGTCGAGATAATCTCAAGATTAGGTTACGAGAAGCACGATCGCTCCTACGAGTCAAAGTCTATCGAGACAGTGGTCCTGAGCTGCTTTCAGAAACCTCAGATAATCCCAACTGAGTCCTGAGTGTCAGAGATCCTGAGTTGCTTGGATCAGATAACTAACTTATTGAACCCTCGTAAGAGTACGTGCGATTTGGTAACTATCCGTTTCTAGCTACTCGATTATCTTGGAATGGTTGGCCCTTAGTTTATACTCGTTTTTAAGCTTTTCAAAAAAAAAAAAACTTTTCCTTTATGAAATAGTGATTAGGTGTGATTCACTTATGCAACTTCGATTGGATTGGTTCCAAATGAATATCGATTGAAAAGTATGCTTTCAAAAACAAGTTAATGCAACAGATAAGCACAAATAAGGAAAGCAATAAAGAACACAGCAATTTATAGTGGTTCAGAGACTCAAGCTCCTACGTCCACTCTCCCTGACTCTTCAGAGAAATTCACTATCAACTTCGAGCTTTTCGACTACCTCGTAGTTTACTTATGAACTCCCCCGAAGTTTTTCGACTACTCCGTGAGTTTACTTACTCAACCCGACCTTGAGTTTTCACTACCTCCGTAGTTTATTTACTCAATCACACACAAGCTTTCGGACTACCCTCAGAGCTTTACTAACTTCTCCTCTAGAGTTTTCTGACTACTCTGCGTAGTTTACTAACTCTTTACAACTCTTCTCACCAACAAACACACACCAACTACCTTCACAAGGGTTTGGGGTTTCTTGGTTGGTTTCCAACTAGGGTGAGATATCCTTTACAGTAAAGCACAATGCAAAGGGTTAGAATATCTCGACTAAGCTTTGAATATTTCTTATCAAGCTAGGCTTAGTATAGTGAGCTCTCTTCAATGTAGAAGCATTTGGGAAATTCTAAGTTTTTCGAGTGCTTTCACTTTTACAAGAATAAGTTTGAGCTCTTGAGTTGCGTATAAATTTCCCGTAACCTTACAATGTAGAGGGTCACCAGTATTTATAGGCATACACCAAGGTCACTTTTGAAAACTATCCGTTGGAGAGATAGCTTCGTGAGTTCCCTCTTGTGGTGTGTGAAACGGCTATATTTAGGGTTTGACACTCCCCAATACGTTTTAGGTAATAGGCTTTCATGTAGCCGGTCTTCACTTTTTGCAGTCTGGAACTTTCGTACATCTGACATCTTTTTCAGCGACCTGTCACTGTCAGTGTCAGTATGGTACAGTGTTGTCTTCTTCTTTTTGCCTTTTGTCTTCAGTTAACGGTAGACATCTTCAAAGGCTCTTTTTGGTTACAAACTCTGAGTTTGATATACCCTTAACAACACTTCTGACTTAGTTCCTTTTGTCTGCATTTTGAATGTCTTGGCAAATATCTATTTTCTAAGGAATCGCGATCTTCTCAGTATTGCATCCTTCAGATAGATATTTTCAGTGCCTCGGAACATTCAGGTTTATACTGAGCATTCAGTATATTACTGAGTCTTCAGTAATTTATGTGCCTCCAGTATTCTTGATCTTCAGTTTCTCAGTCTTCAGTCTTTGTGTCTTCAGAGTCTTCTTGAGTCTTCAGGGTCTCCTCAGTCTTTCAGGGTCTTCTGAATCTTTTGTAGTTTATATTGACTGATGTGCTGAGTCTTCTCGCTGAGTCTTTAGTTACTCAGTGTCCTACTGAGTCTTTAGTAACTATCCTGAACTATATCTGCTGACTATACATTCTGCAGATAACATCCTGACAATTCTAAAACTGAATCCTGACTCAACTATCAAGATCATTCTGAACATGTCATACTCAGGGGTTTTGGGATCTAATCAAAATCATAAATCTTTATTAAAATTCATCTCCCAACAATTTTCCCCTTTTTGATGATGCCAAAACCTATCTTGTTACAAGCAAATAACCTATACTCAGGTTTCAGTTTATCTTATTACAAGATTGGTTGTCTCCCAACAATTTCTTAAATCAAAAAAACTCCCAACAATTTCAGAGTTTCTCAACAGTTTAATCATTCAGCAATTTCTTCAGTAATGAATCTCTTTAACTAGTTCATTACCAAATACTTAAACAATTTTTTCTTTATCACCATACAATCAGTTCAGAGACATTCATTCAGGCATATCAAAATAAACGACATGTAAATAAGATAATGAGATATTATCTTTTGAGCATAATGATAAATCTTCATTGATGATTGGTATCCCGTTACATATTACAATGAGTTCATCAATCAAAATCAAAAAAAAGATTACAAAATCTTCTGAGTTCTTCAGTCTTCAGTCTTCTGCTCTTCAGTTTGCTTCATTCTCAACTTCATCAACGGGCACCTCCAGGTCAAACATTCCGAAAAATCTCTTCTTCAGCTCATTTCTTTTCTTGATGATGTCCGGACTGTTTCCTGTTAAACCCAATTGACCAGCATACTGAGCAATTTCTTGAGTAATGGCCTTCTCATTCACCAAACCATTATCAAGTCTCGGAGGTGGATAGGAATATGGACCAGGGGCCACTATCTGTACCTCTCCTTCATCCGCAAAGTTGATCCAGCTCTGTAGATACTTTGGATAGAAGATAAGAAGATATTCGATGAAAGCTTCATTCTGATATGAGCTTTCCCCTCTCCATTCCCTGAGAACATCATAATTGAACCAGAAGGTTCTCTTGACTTCTTCCCACATATCGTTGAGTTTGATGGGCATCCATTTATCAACGTGGGGCCATTTTAGTGCTTTTGATGTTCCTTTCCTCTTGCTCGCAAACTTCCTGAAATCACTCCTTCGCTTCTGCTCTTCGTCTATCTTCTTTCTGATCACAGACGTTCCTGAGATCGAAGCAGCAGCTTTCTTAGCTTGTTCTTCTTGGAGTGTCTTCAGAGCATTTCTCGTGTTGAAGACTTTTTTCTGAAGTTGAGACTCAGATTCCACTGGTTGTTCTGTTTCTTCATCATCCAGAATCAGTTTTCTCTGGATTGGCTTAGAAGCCTTCACACGCTTGCTTTCAGGTTGAACACCGCCCAAGGCTTTCCTCTTCATAGGCAGTTCAGCAGCAGCCTGGCTTGTTCCAACCTTTGCTCTAGCACTCAGTTTCTCTTTTGCAAGATCAAGCATGGTTTGCTTAGAAACTCGAGTGTAGATAGGCTTTTCTACCTGAGCGAACTTCAACTTCTCAGTAACTTCGACTTCTTTAAAGGCTTTTGCTAGATTATACATTTCAGCATCTTTCTGAGCCTTCTTCTCCAAAGTACGTGCCATGAACTTTCTGAGATCTTCAGCTTCCTTTTCCCCCTTCTTAGCACCGTAATTTGGAAGAAGCCTGGAGAGCGCTGTGTCCATGTGATATTGCTCTTTGCTTACACAGCGAACTTCTCCTGCTATCTGATCTTGTTCGTCTTCCAGCCTCCGTAGATGGTTTTTGGCCACGGAAAATTCTTCAGACAAGTGGGCAAACTGGCCAGTGAGTGCTTCCTTGAACATCTATGTCATCTTGGTCATGAGTATTGAGCTCATTTCCTCAACAGCAGACTTGATTAGCACCTCATTCTTTTTCTGTCAGTTTCACCTCTAGGAAATCAGAACTCTCCTGGTGTTTCTGCTTCAGTTCATCACTTAACTCAGCCTTGACTTCCTCCAGTTTCTCATTCAGCTTTCCTTCCATGGAGGTCATCTGGGTGGTTAGAGTGTTTTGAATTTTCACAAGTTCTGAAGAGTGGCTAAGGCCGTCCATCTTTTGAGCTTGATTGGCCAACGTTTCTTCCATCTGAGCAATCTTGATCATCATTGGCTCAACCTTCTCAAGTTTCTCTATCAGGGGAGTGAGATCAATCTCAGGAATCTTCTGATCTCTGTCTTTGTCGATCATCCACATGCTTGATTTTGTTTCGAGCTCCAGTCTAACCCAGGCCTCAGTTAGAAGAGTGTTAGCACCAGTCTGATGTTGACTAGTTCCAGGTTGATCATCAACTGAAGTCTCCTTTTCTTCGAGATCATTCTCAAGATCTCCCTGTTGGTCCCCATCTCCATCTTGAGATTTGTCTCCGCTGCTTGGGGCACCAACTTCAGTTGTTCTCCTCTCAACTAAATTCCTTTGAACCAGCTCATCAAAATTGGAGTTTTTCATCCTGAGCTTTGTCCTTCTGAATCCTGAGAAATCGGTCGGGAAAGGGCGTCTCCTCATTCCACCAGTCTTCCCCTAAAGCAAAGCAATATCCAAAGATCTGGGAAGAGTCCGATTGAGGATGAATCTGATTGTCATAATCTGAGAAAAATATCTTGCGATCGGGGTATGAATTGAGCTCGTGGTATCGGTCAAGTATGAACCGTTCCCCTTGCTCCTCCACTCGCCTTCTTCGGCCTCACCCTTCTTCCATCTCGGGCTCTCTGGTTCATTTGAAGTTTTACGCTGGGGATCGAAGTAGATCACTCAGAGCTCATCAAGAGTAGTACGCTCCTAAGCCTCAATGAAAGATCGAAGTTTGCGTCGGGTTCTCGATTTGCATCCGAGTGGGTTCTCGAGGCTGGCTTGGTATATCTCGGTTTGAGTCCGAGTTGGCTCGTCCGTCTGAGTCTGACATCTTCATATCGACTGACGAAGTAGCTCTTTGTCCGAGCTCGCACATCTTGGATCGACTACGGAAATGGGGCTCTTCCATGCGAGCACCGCACATTTGAGGTAGGCATCTCGAGGGTCCGAGCTCCTTTGAAAATTTCCGAGAAATTTTATCTCAGACGAGCGATGTCTCGAGCACCTTAAAAGACACATTTCCGGCCCGTCCTATGTCCCGGAGATAACCTGAGCCAACACTTATAACGGTGAACTCTGAGCAGTTTGGCCCTCAGGTTGAATCTCTTCAGAATCACTTTCATCTTCATCGGTGAGAACCACCAATCTTCTGCGTTTTGGAGCAAAGATTCTTTTGTTTCAACATTTTTGCTCCTCGCTCCATCTTTGCCTCCAACAATACCTTTCCCTAGTTTGTTGGGTCTTTTTCAAAGAAATTTGCAGAAGGTGATTCTACCTTCTTTTCTCTCTTCCCCCGATGACACCTTTTTGCAAAGAATGGGCTTAAAGAGAATTTTGGACTTAGGAAATGGGGTCGAGTTGGCGAAGATATCCTCCTCCTCTCTGCACATCTCCAAAATGTAAGCAATTTTGGTGGCATGGTGGATCTTGCCTTTGATTGATATCGCTCCGTCAACCTTCCTCAAGACTTTGGTCTGCTCACTCACCGTCTGAATCAGAAATTTCAGCCAGTTGAAATCTGTGGTGGGTGAGGCCTCTATCGTCGCCATTAATCTGAGCTTCGGGGTACTTATCTGCTCAAAACTCCCCGCAAGACTCATGATGCACTTGCTCACAATATCCATCAACACACGATATTGTGGCTTTAGGTGCCTTTTTTACGCAATAGCCTCAAACTTAACAGATTCTCGGCAATCCTATCTAAGTACTCTGCTCTCTCACCGACATATACATCGAGATCCCGCCCTCTATCACGAGCTCAAAAACATCATTGATTTTTTTGAACAATATCAGATCCTCTCAAAATCGATGTATTTGGACGAATGTTCTAAGTGTGATACAGTTAACTTAGAATGCATACATCCCTCTTCATCTATTTTCAAGTTGCAGATGAATTCGATTACCTCTTTTGCAAACTCCTGGTCTGGTCGGTTTGCGACTAGTTGGGTGAGTTTAGCCAGTCGAATCATATGCAGAGCCTCTTCTTCCGGCTTTGAGTTGGTTCTGCTTTCGAGTGAAACAACGAACTCATACCATGGCTTGTTGGTTTCGGCTAATCTCTCGAACAGGGTTGGAGCCATTTAGCTTTTAGGGTTTGGAGATTTCTGGGCAAAGGAATTTTAATTGCAGAGGATTTGGAAACGAAGGGTTTGATAAAATTTTGGCTTGAATGGCTGATTGGGGTTTATATAGCCTTGAGATCGTAGGGAATCGTGTTGGTTAGGTGAGTAACAATGGTTGAGATTAATCTCCAATTTATCGGGTATACGAACCGACGATCTCTGAAAAGTAAGCCGCCAAAACATCCTCATTGGTAATTAGTGTAGCAAAGCATTAAATGACTGTTGACCTTCTTCGGAATTTAAAACGCTCCCGCCCAAAACATTCCTTAGGTGTTTTTATTTATTGCAAATGATTACTGAGCAATAAATGAGTCGCATGAGTCATTACTTCTTCAGACCAATTTTCCTCTATTAGTCTTACTGAGTACTGACCTTGATAAAATGTCAAGATGATACCGAAAATCTTGAATTGGTTCAAGAAGTTATTGAAGTTTTTATGAGACTCGACTCAAAAGATTTCCATTTTATCTCGAGCTTCTCGTAAGTATTTCGAGAAAACTTCATGCATCCGAAAAACCTTCAATTTTTTGATTTCACTCTATACACTGGTTCTAAGCATCCCTAATTCAACCGAAAGTTCTTGAAATCTTGATTCTCGCCAAAGGTTTAGTTAAGATATCTCCGCTTATCAAGATGCATTTTCTCCATCCTTATGTCCTTCTTCTCGACATGATCTTCGATGAAGTGATGTCTCGATATCCACATGCTTGCATCCGTGTGCAACTCGAGTTTGTGAATAGCAATGACACTATTATTGTCACAAAATATTGGTACTTCATTGGCTACAAACTTTATAATCCCTCAATTGTTTATGCGAGGCAAAAGAATGGGCACAAAAAATATATATTCATTTTCAAGAGTACTTGTTGCTCTTCGAGGTCTGCTTTCTTCGAAAACCAAGATATCGGCTTGCTTCCTAGAAATTGACAAGTTCTCAAGTGGACTTCTGTCAATCAAGAACCTCCATAATCAGCGTCTGAATAACCACTTAACTCAAGGTTATCATCAGCTGGATACCATAATCCTCTATTCACTGTGCCCTTAAGATATTTCAGTATCTTTTTGGCAGCTTCCATGTGACTAGCCTTAGGATTAGCTTGGTATCTTGCGCATATCCCAAAAGCAAATGTTATATCAGGCCTACTTGCCGTGAGATAGAGCAATGATCCAATGATTCCTCTATAATCGTGAGATGGCTTATCGACGATTTGCCTTCAGAATCGGGATCCATCTTATAGTTAGTATTCATGGGAATCCTAACTGTGTTGAAATTCTGTACACCATATTTGGCAATCAGATCTCTGGTGTACTTTGCCTGGTTGATGAATATTCCTTCCTTTGATTGTTTCACTTGAAGACCTAGAAAGAAATTCATCTCTCCCATCATTGACATCTCAAACTTGCCTTTCATCAGCGTTGAAAACATTTCACACAGCTGATGATTTGGAGATCCAAAAATGATGTCATCAACATATATCTGAACTAGTAAGATATCTTTCCCATCCTCTATCCTGAACAGAGTTCTATCAACAGTTCCTTTGACAAAACCATGATTGGTAAGAAACTGAGAAAGAGTATCATACCATGCTCTGGGTGCTTGTTTGAGACCATACAAAGCTTTTCTGAGCCTGTAAACTTGGTCATTCTTTTTGAAACCAGGAGGTTGTTCCACATAAACCTCTTCTTTAAGCACACCGCTCGAAATGCACTTTTCACATCCATCCGACAGATCGTGAACTTCATGTGGGCAAAGATATGCAAGAAACAACTGATGGCTTCTAGTCTTTGCAACAGTGCAAAGGTTTCATCATAATCCAAGCCTTCCTCTTGGGAATAACCTTGTGCAACTAGCTTTTGCCTTGTTTCTCACAATGTTGTTGTTTTCATCTCTTTTATTCTTGAAAACCCACTTGGTTCCAATGACATTGTGCCTTTCGGTCTATCTACCGGCTCCCATACTCCATTCCTTGAGAATTGATTTAGCTCCTCTTGCATAGCAAGAATCCAAATGAGAGTCCGGTAGAGCTTCACCAATCTCAAAGAGGTTCTTTCTCCGATAGGAAACAAAGAAAAAGTGCACTCTCACCATGGAACCTTCTTGTCTTAACACCTTGATTAGATCACCCACAACTCGACTTGTAGGATGACTATCTAACCATTTCCTTCTTGATGTTCCCCTTCAATGATATCCTCAACATTTGAAATGTTAGGTTCGATTAAATCAAGAAACTCGGGGAACAACAAAACAGAGAAAGGGAATCATCTTCCTCGTGGAAATTTATCGTAACATTGTCGAGACATTTGTTCCCCTTTGGTTGATAGATTCAGATTTGCCTCAGATGTGACCACATCTTCATTGGCATCACGTGCACGAGTCCGAATCGGTGTTTGTTCGGATTGGTCACCTTTGGAGTGTTGGTTTTCTGGATCTCACCATCCTCGCTTTTCCATCCCGAACTTCTTTATCTCGAGTCCGAGTCACTCCAATCATGCAAAGTGGATCGATTTCTTCTTTTCGTGTTCAATGGATGATTCATCTTTCGCTTTCGGGCTTAATCTGGTGATCCTCTTAGTCAATTCATTTGCATCATGTTCCCTGTTTCTTCCGAACACAAGTAGATTCATCAAAAAACAACATGAGGTGTTTCTTCCACAATAAGAGTCCTACAGGTTGTAAACTCGAAGACTTTATCGACTTCGAATATCCTAAGAATATTCCTTCATCACTTTACTATCAAAAAGTTTTCAAACCGATCTTTACCATTATTGTGTATGAAACACTTGCAACCAAAACACGAAAAGAAAAGAAACAAGAGGCTTCCTTTCATTCCAAAGCTCATAAGGCGTTTTGCCTTGACTCTTAGTCAAGATGGATCTATTCCGAGAGTAGCATGCAAAGGTTGACAACTCTTCAAATTTCAAAAATCTTTTAGGAATATCTTCAAATTTATCATTGTCCTTGCAGAACTTCTTTTCGAGTTCTTTTCCTTCTTTCAAAGAACACCATTTTGTTGAGGGTCCTTGCGGTGATGTTTCATGTGAAATTCCATTCTCTCGCACAAGAATCGATATGATATGATTTATAAACTCGGTTCCTTTGTCGATCCGATTTTGACCACACTCAGATTTTTCTCAATCGAGCCTTTTCAAGAACTCTGGCGCTTTTATCGAGTCTCTTTCTTCTTGAAAGTAAGAATATGACCCAAGTATATCTTGAGTAGTCATCAACTACTACCAATGTGTATTTCCCCGCCATTAGTGCTCACAGTGTTATAGGACCAAACAGATCCATATGCAAAAGTCAAGTATTTCTCAAGAGAAACTTCTACTTTGCTTTTTAAATGATGATTTGACTTGTTTTCCTTTCTAGCACGCATCACAAATGTGTTCCTTGCTGAACACTTCATTAGGCAACCCTCTTACAAGAGTTAATCTTGCAAGTTTGTTCAGGTTTTAAAATTCAGTGATTCATTCTTTTATGCCATAACCAACGGGTATCCGTGGAACTTTTTGGCAACTAAACATGTATCTTTAGGAGTTGAACTCCAATCAAGAAGATACACATTCCCTTTTTTCTGTGCCAAGAATACTTTACGTGATGTATCATCTTTTACTTAAACATAAGTTCTTGGAGAACTCAACATTGAAACCTTTATCACACGAATTGGCTAATTGAGAGCAAGTTATGCTTCAATCCAGATACATATGAAACACCATGGATATGAATCGAGTCGACTTCCAAAGTTCCATATCCTTGTTTTTGTCCTTGGAGTTATCTCCAAAAGTGATCTGTGGGCCTCTTTGTTCAACATAGTCATCGAAAGCATCTTCTTGAATCCTGTCATATGTCTTGAGCATCCACTGTCAAGATACCATACATCAGGGGCTTTTTCATCTCTGTTCATCAGTGCCATGTGATCTTTCAACAGCTTAGTGCCCTTGTTTTCCTCCTGAAAAACAGATCAATTTTTAGGTACCCAATTTGTGTAGGGTCCTACGAGGTTAGTTGTACCTTTCGGAATCCAAATCTGCCTGACAACTCTAATCACTTTAGAGTGGTTGATCTGTCTTCCATAAACATCAACATATACATCCACTACTTGGGGTGCCTTAGCAATTTTCTGTATATGTGTGCTAGCTTTAGCATGAACATGTGCCTTAGAATTCTTCTTTGGTTCAGGTCTTCCGTTCAGATGCTTAGGCTTTTGTGCAGCCGGTCTAAATCTTTGATGACTCGGGTTCAGATAACCTTTACACTTAGGCAAGTGAGGTTCAAAGTTGTATGCATCAGACCGAACTGGTCTTTCAAAGATAATCGAGGACTTGGTCTCTTCCAAGGCGAATGTCTCTGGCTGAGTGTTTCTCATCCGAGGATTCCTCTCGATGGTTCGATGTGGAGCCTTCGGGGTTTGCATTCATAACCGAGGCTTTTGAAGTACTTACTGAAAATTTATTTAATCGCTACTTTCGAGTTTTCTTGCCTTCACCGAGGTTTTGGGCTTTCTAACCCGATCATTCAACTTATCGAGACCATATGTCCTTTTCCTTGTCTACAACCTTGGGCATTTCTTCGGTTTGAAGTGTAGGTGCACCTTTGGTTTTACAAAGATAGTCTTCTTGCTACTTTGACGCAAAGATTTAGATGACCTTGTGAGGTTCCTCCGAATGTATCCCAATCCAGATTTTATAGTCACAGATCTCTGGTAACTCTGAATTTCATCTATTACATTAGATGCATTATTCAATAGAGTTAACTTCTTCATGCACTATCCTCACAGATTCTGTGAGAGTTTTATGCTTTCGAGAGGTCATTGAACTTCTTCCGATTAGTGAATCTCTTGATGGATTTTCTAGCTTTTTCGCTCTAGGGACATTATCAACTTCTCTTTTTCTCGAGAGTTGTACTTTCGTAACATCCAGGTTCATCAAGAGCTCCCATTAATTGAGAAGTGACATCAATATTGCTAGAGTCTTTCCATTTTAGATTTTCGACTTTTCGATTTATTATTCCGCTCTTGAGTTCTATTTAGCAGTTCTTGCAAAACAAAGATAGTCTTTCATCGATTCTCAAAAGAATCCATCAAAATAAAACAATAGAGAACATGAAAACTCTTGTGCTAGTGTAGGAGCAACAACAGAGAAAGAAGAGTTTACCTCCTCAATGGCCATCGAGATGGATATCATCACTTTCAATCGCCCGAGAATATTTCATCCAAGAGCTAGATTCCTCCTCGAGTTTTTCTTTCCGCAATCATGGCCTTTTTGCTTGAGAACTTCGATCTCTTTTTAGCTTGCCTTTCTCTTCTCTCCTTAGCACTCAAACTGACAATCATCTTTGGAAGTGACCTTTCTTCCGCAATTATAGCATCTGTTGGCATCATCATCCCGATCTTTAGACTTGGAGTCCTTCCCTTCGATGAAGATCCTTGACTTTCGTGTCTTTCTTCTTCTCGGTTGATCCGTCCTCGGGTTTCTTCTCGGTACTGTGGGGTTCTGTAATAGTTTTTTGTATTTTCCAAATCTATTATTAAGTCTATCAAACCTCCTTGCCATCAAGTCTTAGCTTTTCCTCAAGCTCATCCCGATTTTTTGGCATGGGAGTTCTCGAACTCTCTAGTTTTTTGTGTTTTATCTTTGGCTTTTTTAAAGCCACATTCTTACTCGATGAAGAATCATCTTTGTCATTTCGGCCTTTTTGGATTTCTTATCAATTACAAATTCATAGGCTTTCAAACTCGGAGAAGACTTGTTGGTAAGGCATTGGGTTGATATTCTTGGTGTTTTCAATCACCACCGCATGAATATCACATTTCTTAAGATGCACCTCTAAGAATTTTCAATGCAACTTCTCTCTGGGGTATTTCTTTCCAAGTGCATTTAGATCATTCATGATGCTTTAGTGAATCTGACTTCCGGTTTGTCTATTGATTCACCATCATCCATTTCAAAAAAAAAAAAAACTATCAAACTTTCCAATTGCCACCGAAAGTTTGTTTTCTTTTATATGATTTGTGCCTTGGCACATATACAAACTAGTGTATCCCAAATCTCTTTAGCAAGATTACGTTGAGAGATCATTCCCATCACACCATCATCAATTGTGCAGTATAGTGTGTCTTTTTGCAATGTAGTCTAGATTGACTAACTTTTCTCCTCAGAGTCGGGTTGGTCATCGACTTAGGAAATTTCTGCTCTAGGATCAATTCTCATCATCTTCGTTCCTCCGGGATTCACTATAAAGAACTAGAATGGTCCTTGAGAGACCACTCTCCACATACGCCATGTTTGAATACGAGATGAGCCCTGCATTCTCGGCCTCCATAGGTCATAGTTCTCCATCGAGAACATGGGAAGTTTTTAGAAGACATTTTTTCGATCTCTTGAAAAATAAAAATTTCAGTAAATAAGATTAGTTCAGATAGACCACAAGTATTTTTTAAAATAAAAACTTTTGGTCAACACAGCAGGTGGTCAAGTTGAACCACTGCTCTGATACCACTTGTTGGTCCCGGTGTAAACGAAGTCTTACACGTGTATGGGGGGGAATACACGTGTTCGTGTTTTAAAACTTTTTTCTTACCGAGGTCACTTTTGGGTCGATAATCTCAAGATTAGGTTTTGAGAAGCATGATCTCTCTCGAGTCAAAGTCTCACAGAGACATGTGATCCCGAGCCGCTTTCTTCGAAAACCTAAGATAATCCCAACCGAGCCCTCGAAGTGTCGAGAGATCCTGAGTTGCTTGGATCGATAACTAACTTATCAACCTCGTAAGAGTATGCGTGCGGTTTGGTAACTATCCGTTATAGCTACTCGGCCAATGAATGGTTGGCCCTTAGTTTATACTCGTTTTAAGCTTTGCTGAAAAACTTTTCCTTTATGAAATAGTGATTAGGCTGTGATTCACTTATGCAACTTCAGTGGATTGGTTCCAACTGAATATCAGTGAAAAGTATGCTTTCAAAAACAAGTTAATGCAACAGATAAGCACAAATAAGGAAAGCAATAAAGAACACAACAATTTATAGTGGTTCAGAGACTCAAGCTCCTACGTCCACTCTCCCTGACTCTTCAGAGAAATTCAATATCAACTTCTGAGCTTTCTGACTACCTCGTAGTTTACTTACTCAACTCGGCCCTGAGTTTTCTTACTACTCCACGTATAAATTTCTGAGCTCTTGAGTTGCGTATAAATTTCCCGTAACCTTACAATGTAGAGGGTCACCAGTATTTATAGGCATACACCAAGGTCACTTTTGAAAACTATCCGTTGGAGAGATAGCTTCTTGAGTTCCCTCTTGTGGTGTGTGAAACGGCTATATTTAGGGTTTGACACTCCCCAATACGTTTTAGGCAATAGCCTTTCATGTAGCCGGTCTTCACTTTTTGCAGTCTGGAACTTTCGTACATCTGACATCTTTTTTCAAATGACACATCCTTTGTCGATGTCAAGATGGTATAGTCTGATGTTGTCTTCTTCTTTTTGCCTTTTGTCTTGATTAAAGGTAGACATCTTCACTTGGCTTTTTTTGGTTACAAACTCGAGTTTGATATACCCTTAACAACACTTCTGACTTAGTTCCTTTTGTCTGCATTTTGAATGTCTTGGCAAATATCTATTTTCTAAGGAATCGCGATCTTCTCAGTATTGCATCCTTCAGATAGATATTTTCAGTGCCTCGGAACATTCCGGGTTTATATCGAGCATTCAAGATATTCTTCGAAGTCTTGATAATTTATGTGCCTCCAATATTCTTGATCTTGATTTCTCGATCTTGATCTTGAGTCTTCTTCTTGAGTCTTGAGGTCTCCCCGAGTCTCGAGGGTCTTCTGAATCTTTTGTAGTTTATATTGACTGATGTCTTTGAGTCTTCTCATTTGAGTCTTCGTTACTCGGTGTCCTCACCGAAGTCTTCAAAGAACTATCCGAACTATATCTCACGACTATACATTCTGCAGATAACATCCTGACAATTCTAAAACTGAATTCTGACTCAACTATCAAGATCATTCTGAACATGTCATACTCAGGGGTTTTGGGATCTAATCAAAATCATAAATCTTTATTAAAACTCATCTCCCAACAATATATATATATATATATATATATATATATATATATATATATATCTATCCGAGTTATATGATAACTTTTCATAAGACTTACGTACTGCTTATCATATGGCCCAAATAGAAAGAAAGCCCATTCATAATTTTTTCTTCTAAACCTAGCCCATCATCTATTAATGTTGCCGCCTTCATCTCTCTTGTTTGGATCTAATAAAGCTGCTGCAATCTTCATCTTCTCTTTAATAATCTTGTCGTCTTCCTCTTGTTATCTCTGGGGTACGTTGCCTCTCCAATCCCAATTTCACCGGCAATATTTATTCCTTCTCGTATGTTGATGCTCATATTTACTTCCAAGTCTTCTTCTTGTTTAGTGGGTTAAGGTTGGTTGTGTATTTCAGTCTTATGCAATCTAACGATTCTTCATCTTCTACATTTCTTTTTTTAATTTCTAAAAAATATGAATAAACCGGTTTTTTTGGGTTACTGGTTCAACGGTTTAACCCAGTTTTTGACCGGGTAATGCCGGGCCAGTTGAAAACCGTTTCATACCAAAAACTGGACCGGCGCCGTGCCCGGTTCCCGGTTAACCCGGTCGGTGACAACAGGTGCATTCCTTTTCCTTCCTTCATATGCTTGTTTCTTATGTAACATGAAATTTGTGAGTTTGCTCATTTTGGACTTGACAAGAATAGGGGAATTGAGATTTTGTTTTTGTTGATTGCTCTAGAGAGAAATGAATGACTTTGGTTTGCATATATATATATATAGGATTGAGATTTGACACTTTTGATGTTTGTATGTGGTTTTTCAATAAGAAGGCTTGAATATTTGAGGTTGTGGATTTTCACTTTTTGTGTAGAGTAAAGTATGTGTGACCACTAAATTGTGGTGAATTTGACTATATATTTCATAATGATCAAAAAATTGGGGGTGTGATGCATTTTCTTTACTAGTATGGGTGTATATGTGTTTGGACGATATATATACTAGCATGGATGTGAATTTCTGGGCCATTGTAGAAATTTGTTTACTTTGGTGTGGGATGTGATATATGTGATGTGATAAGTAAGATTCAACAATTGCACATAGATACCTCGGTGGTTGAATCTTGATATTTGAACTTGTTGAATTCTTTGTTGGTTGATGACGATAGTTGAACCTGTTGATATTTGCTCCACAATTATGCATCCCATATTTTCCTAACATTTTATCTTTGTCCCCAGGTGGTCCGATTCTTTCTTTGGGCTTTTGTGGACTTTGATTGAGATCTTGATTCTTCCTCTGCATCGTGACATAGGGTAAGATTCTTCACAACCTTTGGCTCCTATTATGACTTGGTGGGATATGTCGGGTGTTAGTAGTGCTTCCAAATCCGGGGGATTGTTAGATTCTGGCGACTTGGAGACACGTCATGGATGACGTTACTCTATTACTGATACCGAAGAGTCCAGTGGTTGTGGGCTTACACCGATAACATCGACTTCTTCCTCCGAATCTGATCATGTTAGCTTCTGGCATTCAGAGGTGCCTATTTCTGTTGTGGCCGCGAACTATGATGGCGACGGGAATGGTAGCGAGGATGTTCTGAGAGATGACCCAAATGTGGGGGCCGAGAAGACCGATTTGAATGAGGGGACTGAGGTGGTCGAACTTAGTGAGGGGCCGAGCAGGCCAAAACTCAGGGCAAGACCAAAATAGCCATTGTGGATGATACCGAAGTCGACCGTCTGATTAGTGAGGCAAAAGAAGCTACCAAGATTCATATGAGCCTGCCTGAGAGTTGTCCTTTCTCCTTTGATTTCAAAGCTTATCGGTTGCAATACAGGCGTGACTCTCCTCCATAGTTTTCCATCCTCGTATAACTTCCATAGGTACTTCAGAAGATCTCGACATTCACTAGTATTATGGCCAATACTTTCGTGGTAATGACAGAACTTGTTTGGATTCATTTTGTCATTTTCCTTGACGATCTTTCTGGTTGAGGAGCTTTTTGTCCTTGATTCGATTGAACACCTCGTTCGGAGTGGTACTCAGGACCTCTAACAACTTGACCTCGATCTCGCTGTTGAAAGGCTTGAAATTATTGGCGGGCTTGTGCTAGCCCCCACCTCTCCTGTGTGTGCTCTGGGGCTTCTTCTCTGACTTTTTCACCTCACTATTATTTGTGCCTTGCTCATCCAGATGCTGGGCCATCATCTCGGCCTTGCTGATGTGGTTGCCCGCTTTCCATCGGAAATTGGCGTACGAGCTCGGATACTCCTTATACATCAACTTGCATATTTTTTTGGTATACAACAAATGAATAGCTTAGTTTTATATTTCAAATATGTAGTCGAGCTTTCCATGTAATCGAACTACATTGCGTTCTATAATATAAGGTGTCATTTTCATCTTATTACGAGTTTCCCAAAATTAAGCTATTATAGATGATGCACATAAATTTTAGCGGTCAGAAATTAGGGGCAGGTCTGCTGACCTCTGACGAGATCAATTTTTATGTTTTCTAAACGTAAAAAGCTAAGGCATCAGGTCGCGCTAAAATATGACGACCCAAAAATGCTAAGGCAAAAATCGCGTAAAAATAAGACTATTAGAACATTTTATGTCATGAACTAAAGGGCAGGTCGTCGACCTTCCAAGGAAGTCGATAGGCCAGAGTACCTAAAGAAATAGTTTATAAACGTAAAATATTCACAACATTCCATTCAAAGGCATGAAAGTTGTGGAAAAAGTAAGACAACGAAGTCGCGTATAAATAAGACGACTAGCCAATTGCAAAACGATAAAGTGTTGAAGTTGCATAACAATAAGACAACAATGTCGCACACAAGTAAGATGACCAACAAATAAAAAGTTGCATAAAGACAACAAAATCGTCAATTTGTATCAATCGAATAGGTGACAAACACATAAATATGCAAATGAACCAAGCACAAAGTTTTCCATATGAATCAAACAAAGTACAAGTAGAAGATAAAGCGCCACCAAGGGCCGAATAATAGTATAGGCCTACGGCCAAACTTAGTACATTACAATGAAAAGACAAGGGAACATAATTGGTCTCTGAAGTCTCAAGAAGGAACTACACAACACCTTCCTCGTTCGGGCCGAGATCCTCAACAACTGGCTCATCTCGCCCACCACGCTCAACCTCCTCAACAGCAAGGGAATCTCGCCCGTCTATCTCACCTACCTTCTCCACTGGGGCATCTTCAACCTTCTCAAGAGCCGCATCTCGTCCGCTTGCATTGTCAATCTTCTCGGCCACACCTATCTCAACAATTTGGGCATCTCGCCTAACATTCTTCTCGCCAACCAATATGACTCAGCCAAACGGTTGAGGCAGCTCACCCACATTCTTCTTGCCAGCCGAGGCATCTAGCCCACCAACAAGAGTAGTGTCCGACTCATCGGGGAAAATCAGTGGCTAAATTAGCTGGATACACAATTTCTGTCCTATCCGAGAGGGAAGAAAAATCATAACCAAAATCTCGAACATGGTCCACGAGTGGCAAATCATAATCTGAACCGGGAGGATTCACCTCCAGAAAGTTCATGACCTAATGGCAGAGCGCCTCTTGAACGGCTGGCAGATCAAGATCGGGTGCGTGGGCAACTCGAATAGAGTCAGCAAAGGCTAAGACGTAAGAAAAGTTCGTCAATTTACCGGCCCCATCTTCATCGTACATTTCGGCCATCTGGGTCCCCAAACTTCGCAATCTTCCCGGCCAATCTCTTATTCTCCTCAGATAGCTTCACATTCGCGGCTAAGGAAGCCTCGTAATCAAGAATCAACTTCCGTAGACCTCCTATACCCGATGGTTGTGGAGGAGAGTCACGCCTGTATTGCAACCGATAAGCTTTGAAATCAAAGGAGGAAGAACAACTCTCAGGTAGGCTCATCTGAATCTTGGTAGCTTATTTTGCCTCACTAATCAGGCGGTCGACTTCGGTATCATCCACAATGACTTTTTTGGTCTTGCCCTGAGTTTTGGCCTGCTCGACCCCCTCACTAAGTTTGACCTCCTCAGTCCCTCATTCAAATCGGTCTCCTCGGCCCCCACATTTGGTTCATCTCTCAGAACATCCTCGTTACCATTCCCGCCGCCATCACAATTCGTGGCCACAATAGAAATAGACACCTTTGAATGCCGGAAGGTAACATGACCAAATTTGGAGGAAGAAGTTGACTCTGTCGGTGTAAGCCCACAACCACTGGACTCTTCGGTATCAGTAATAGAGTAACATCGTCCATGGCGCGTCTCCAAGTCGCCAGAATCTGACAATTCCCTGGATTCGAAAGCACTACTAACACCCGACATATCCCACCAAGTCGAAATAGGAGCCAAAGGTTGGGAAGAATCTTACCCTATGTCACGATGCCGAGGAAGAATCAAGATCCCAATAAAAGTTCACAGAAGCTCAACAAAAGAATCGGACCACCTGGGAACAACGTCAAAATGTTAGGAAAATACGGGATGTATAATTGTGGAGCAAATATCAACAGATTCAACTATCGTCATCAACCAACAAAGAATTCAACAAGTTCAAATATCAAGATTCAACCATCGAGGTATTTATGTGCAATTATTGAATCCTACTTATCACATCACATATATCACATCCCACACCAAAGTAAACAAATTTCTACAATGGCCCAGAAATTCACATCCATGCTAGTATATCTATCGTCCAAACACATATACACCCATATTAGTAAAGAAAGTGCATTCCACATTTCAACACCCTCAATCTTTCGGTCATTATGAAATATAGTGTGAACAAACAAGAATATATAGCCAAATTCACCACAATTTAGTGGTCACACATACTTTACTCTACACAAAAAGTGAAAATGAACAACCTCAAATATTCAAGCCTTCTTATTGAAAAATCAAATACAAACATCAAAAGCCTCAATTCCAAATCCTCTATATATGCAAACCAAAGTCATTCATTTCTCTCTAGAGCAATCAACAAAAACAAAATCTCAATTCCCTATTCTTGTCAAGCCCAAAATGAGCAAACTCACAAATTTCAAGTTCCATAAGAAACAAGCATATGAAGGAAGGAAAAGGAATGCACCTGTTGTCACTGAAAAATGACGTTGCCATCCCGGTCCAAGTTGCCCGCTTCTCGATCACCACCTCACTGCCCAAGCAAGTTGCCTGCTCCATGAAAAGGGCCCATATAGCCAGTGAGTATATAAAAAAAAATGTGGGCGAGGTAAACGGATTGCAAATGGGCGTACCTGTGCAAATCGCCACTATACCGGCCGCCAAATCGTCGCCCCTAACAGTACAAGTTGCCACCAAGGAGAGCCCTGGCGAGACCCCCTTCGTGCACCATGCTCGCCGCCGAGTACCACCAAAATTGTCCAAGTCGCCGCCGACGATGTTATAGAAAGGATAAGGCATCCGATATAGAAACTTGGAAGAGGGAGAAGGAACAGTTATGCTTTCTATTTGTTAGAAGCGGCCGAACAGAAACTGATAATGAAATTTATATATATATATATATATATATATATATTGAAGAGAGCTAGAGAGGGGCGGCCGATTGGAGAAAGAAGAAGGGAAAAATTTTACATTCAATATAATGACTTTATCAGCTAACAAAAGAGGCCTTCAGCCAAAATCCCCTCGCATTTACTTACTTGAATTCTCATCATTGCTACTCAATGAAGAACATTCGTTTTGTTCTTCATTGATTACACTAGCACACTCATAAATACTTGTTTGTAGTACCAAATCACATAGCCACATCATAAATCTCGTTCCGTAATTTTTGGTATATAACTGTACTCATGCTTCCTAGGAATGAAGGTCCCCCGTGTTGAAATATACACGATTAGAAGGGTGGGTCTGATGTTGTATATCGTTTGAAGAATACATATAGTATTAATACCGATAATACTCTTTTTTTTGCCTTGAGTCGTGAGTTGGTTGATGGAGGTGTAGATTTCTAAAGACTTTTTGTTGGGATATTTTAGTTTTGATGAATTATGCCAAAACATTATCAACTTGAGTTATTGAAGCTAATTTACAGATAACATGTTGAGGGGGAACGAGAGAACAAATTGAGGGGGAACTCACGGAATCAGAAGAAGATGATCGAGATCGGGACGAGGTCAGCAGATTTAGACCGACGAGATCGACGAAGTTAGATGAGTTTCGAGTTAATTGATGAGTCAGGCAAAATCGTAAGAGAAGATAAGCTAAGCCACCGATCGGAAGAATCGATGACCAGGATGGACTGATCGGATAATCGGAAGAACAAATCGAGTTGATATGGTGATCGGAAGAGCGCATAAGCCGATCGAAAGAAACCCACCGTAAGATCGTAAGAGAAGGTTGCAGATCGAAGAGGAAAGCGGATGAGACCGACGAGATCGACGTGATCGAGATCGATATGAAGACGAAAGCGGATGATCAAGATCGACGGGATCGAGATCGACAAAGTTAAACCGATATGCTAAACCTAATGTAATCGACCGATGCTATCCGAAGATATTGATCTCGAAGTGTTGATCGATCAATCGGTGATCGATCGTGCAAAGAAGAAATCGATATTTCAGGTCAAAGTGACTGAAGGTCGATGTCTCGACCAGAGAATCGAACTCACCACCGAAAGTGTCAAGATGCCCGACGACAAGGTCCGCCAAGAGAAGTCTCTTGAATCAAGTATCCCGAGGCTCGGGATGAGAAACTGAGACTGAGATAAATCAAGACTCAAGATGTCTCTCGAAGACACCGAGACTCAGAGAATCCTGAATGATTCCAAGGTGAGGAATCTGAGGAATATAGCAGTTAGAATCAGCTGACGTGGACCAATGAGAGGAAGACAACCAGCCTGAAGAAGCTGTTGTACTTACAAGAATAATATGGATTTGAATGTGATTCTCTCCAACGGTAACATTCAAATCCACACTATAAATACAAGTTCTTCCTTCATTATCAAGTGTGGATGTGTGGAGATTATAGCACGAGATGCTACAGAGCCAAAGAGAGTTATACCCAAAGCATTCCCACCCAAGAACACAAGTCTATAGATATACAAATATATTCAAAGAGTGTTCTAGAACCCAATTTAAGCAACCCACGATGTATCCTAAGCTTAGAGAGATTTTCCCAACCTTAGCATTGAGGCTAAACAAATGTAAGGGAAAATCTCAACCTAGTTGGAAACCAAACAAACCTTACCCAAATCAGTCGCTTAAGTTTGTAGGTGAGTGTGAACTCGGTAAACATCTATCAATCCCGAAAGGGAGGGTAGGCAATCCCGTGAGGGAGATAAGTCCCATTTGAGTGTGAACTCGGTAAACATCTAGCAATCCCGAAAGGGAGGGTAGGCGATCCCGTGAAGGAGATAAGTCCCGTTTGAGTGAGAACTCGGTAAACATCTATTGGTTAAGGTTGTGCCCCATGAAGGGAAGAGTGGATGTAGGACGAGTTGTCCGAACCACTATAAAAATACGTGTGTTCTTATTTGCTTTCATATTAACTGTCATACATACTTTAGCAAATCTGCATAACAAATTCGAAAATTTTAAAGTCACCTCCCATTGAGATTTTACGAGTTTTAAATCGGGTTTTTCGGGACCATCAAGTGGTATCAGAGTAGGAGTTCTAAAGGTTCACTAATTTCAAGAGTGACCACCTGAACTGATCTTTTTAAAATAAAACCCGTTTCTTTAAAAATGCATATATTCTAATGTTTTGGCGTCATTATCAAAAAGGGGGAAATTGTTGGGATATTTTAGTTTTGATGTATTATGCCAAAACATTATCAACTTGAGTTATTGAAGCTAATTTACAGATAACAAGTTGAGGGGGAACGAGAGAACAAATTGAGGGGGAACTCACGGAATCAGAAGAAGATGATCGAGATCAGACGAGGCTGCAGATGAGACTGATCGAGATCAGATGAGTTAGATGAGTTCTGAGTTAACTGATGAGCTATGCAAAATCAGAAGAGTAGATAAGCTAAGCCAGCTGATCAGAAGAATCAGATGACTAGAACAGACCTGATCAGATAATCAGAAGAACAAATGAGCCGATATGGTGATCGTAAGAGCGAATAAGCCGATCGAAGAAACCGACCGTAAGATCGTAAGAGAAGGTTGCGATCGTAAGAGGAGATGATGAGATCGATCGAGATCGATATGAAGACGAAAGTAGATGATCAAGATCGACGCGGATCGAGATCGGATGTGCTAAACCGATATGCTAAACCTAATGTCTTGACCGACGCTTTATCAGGAGATATTGATCTCGAAGAAGTGTTGATCGGATCGGTCGAAAGATCGATCATCGCAAAGAAGAAATCGATATCTTTGGTCAAAGTGACACGAAGGTCGATGTCCGAATTCAGAGAATCGAACTCGGTCGACTGAGTGTCAAGATACCGATCGATAAGGTCCATCAAGAGAAGTCTCTTTGAATCAAGTATCCTGAGGCTCAAATAAACCTGAGGCTCAGATGAGAAATCTGAGACTCAGATAAAACTGAAGACTCAGTATGTCTCTGAAGACACTGAGACTCAGAGAATCCTGAATGATTCCAAGCGAAAAAATCGAGGAATATAACCGTTAGAATCAGCTGACGTGGACCAATGAGAGGAAGACAACCAGCCTGAAGAAGTTGTTGTACTTACAAGAATAGTATGGATTTGAATGTGATTCTCTCCAACGGTAACATTCAAATCCACACTATAAATACAAGTTCTTCCTTCATTATCAAGTGTGGATGCGTGGAGATTATAACACGAGATGCTACAGAGCCAAAGAGAGTTATACCCAAAGCATTCCGACCTAAGAACACAAGTCTATAGATATACAAATATATTCAAAGAGTGTTCTAGAACCCAATCTAAGCAACCCACGATGTATCCTAAGATTAGAGAGATTTTCCCTACCTTAGCATTGGGGCTAAACAAATGTAAGGGAAAATCTCAACCTAGTTGGAAACCAAACAAACCTTACCCAAATCAGTCGGTTAAGTTTGTAGGTGAGTGTGAACTCGGTAAACATCTAGCAATCCCGAAAGGGAGGGTAGGCAATCCCGTGAGGGAGATAAGTCCTGTTTGAGTGTGAACTCGGTAAACATCTAGCAATCCCGAAAGGGAGGGTAGGCGATCCCGTGAGGGAGATAAGTCCCGTTTGAGTGAGAACTCGGTAAACATCTGTTGGTTAAGTTGGTGCCCCATGAAGGGAAGAGTGGATGTAGGACGAGTTGTCCGAACCACTATAAAAATACGTGTGTTCTTATTTGCTTTCATATTAACTGTCATACATACTTTAGCAAATCTGCATAACACATTTGAAAATTTTTAAGTCACCTCCCATTGAGTTTTTACGAGTTTTAAATTGGGTTTTTCGGGACCATAAAGTGGTATCAGAGCAGGAGTTCTAAAGGTTCACTAATTTCAAAAGTGACCACCTGAACTGATCTTTTTAAAAGAAAACCCGTTTCTTTAAAAATGCATATATTCTAATGTTTTGGCGTCATTATCAAAAAGGGGGAAATTGTTGGGATATTTTAGTTTTGATGTATTATGCCAAAACATTATCAATTTGAGTTATTGAAGCTAATTTATAGATAACAAGTTGAGGGGGAACGAGAGAACAAATTGAGGGGGAACTCACGGAATCAGAAGAAGATGATCGAGATCAGACGAGGCTGCAGACGAGACTGATCAAGATCAGATGAGTTAGATGAGTTCTGAGTTAACTGATGAGCTATGCAAAATCAGAAGAGAAGATAAGCTAAGCCAGCTGATCGGAAGAATCGATGACTGCAAACTGACTGATCGATAATCGGAAGAACGGTCGAGCCGATATGGTGATCGTAAGAGCGCATAAGCCGATCGTAAAGAAACCGACCGTAAGATCGTAAGAGAAGGTTGCAGATCGTAAGAGGAAAGCGGTGATGAGACCGATCGAGATCGACGCGGATCGAGATCGATATGAAGACGCAGCAGATGACCAAGATCGACGCGGATCGAGATCGACAAAGTAAACCGATATGCTAAACCTAATGTAATCGATTGATGCTATCCGGAGATATTGATTCGAAGAAGAGTTGATCGATCCGAGCCGATCGATCGTGCAAAGAAGAAATCAAATAGCCAGGTCAAAGTGACATGAAGGTCGATGTTCAATTCAGAAAACCGAACTCACCACTCGAGTGTCAAGATGCCCGACGACAAGGTCCGGCCAAGAGAAGTCCGTGAATCAAGGATCCCGAGGCTCAAATAAACCCGAGGCTCGGGATGAGAAATCCGAGACTTAGATAAAATCAAGACTCAAGATGTCTCAAGACACCGAGACTCGAGAGAATCTGAATGATTCAAGGCGAGGAATCGAGGAATATAGCCGTTAGAATCACCGACGTGGACCAATGAGAGGAAGACAACCAGCCTGAAGAAGCTGTTGTACTTACAAGAATAGTATGGATTTGAATGTGATTCTCTCCAACGGTAACATTCAAATCCACACTATAAATACAAGTTCTTCCTTCATTATCAAGTGTGGATGCGTGGAGATTATAACACGAGATGCTACAGAGCCAAAGAGAGTTATACCCAAAGCATTCCCACCCAATAACACAAGTCTATAGATATACAAATATATTCAAAGAGTGTTCTAGAACCCAATCTAAGCAACCCACGATGTATCCTAAGCTTAGAGAGATTTTCCCAACCTTAGCATTGGGGCTAAACAAATGTAAGGGAAAATCTCAACCTTGTTGGAAACCAAACAAACCTTACCCAAATCAGTCGGTTAAGTTTGTAGGTGAGTGTGAACTTCGGTAAACATCTAGCAATCCCGAAAGGGAGGGTAGGCAATCCCGTGAGGAGATAAGTCCCGTTTGAGTGTGAACTCGGTAAACATCTAGCAATCCCGAAAGGGAGGGTAGGCGATCCCGTGAAGGAGATAAGTCCCGTTTGAGTGAGAACTCGGTAAACATCTGTTGGTTAAGTTGGTGCCCCATGAAGGGAAGAGTGGATGTAGGACGAGTTGTCCGAACCACTATAAAAATACGTGTGTTCTTATTTGCTTTAATATTAACTGTCATACATACTTTAGCAAATCTGCATAACACATTCGAAAATTTTAAAGTCACCTCCCATTGGGATTTTACGAGTTTTAAATCGGGTTTTTCGGGACCATCATATTGTACTTTTCTGAATATTAAATTTGAGTGGATATTTTAAAGATGCATAAGTAATACAATTTTAATATTATATTTCTTCAAGAAGAAGAATGTGTTATGATATACACAATTAGTTCTCAAGCTAGTGTTGCTCTCTGATTTTCTTTGTTAAGTTTTATTTCTAACTCTCTTATCTAACATTTGGTGAGTGCTACTACTGTTGTTTTTGCTGTCTCACATCAGCAGTAGCAGCACTCACCAAATATTGGGACTTTGTGATTATGATGGAATTTTAGATTAACATTGGACTAGTTATAGTTTGGGAGAATTAAGAAGGAGTTTTCTTGATTCAGTAGTGGGTACTAAAATTTTACCTAGGAGCAAACCAGTTTTCAAAAGGTTTTTATTTGGTGCTAATGAATGAGAGTTTACTGCTATTTGTTTGTTTCAATTCTCAAAAGCTATCAACCGTACATGTTATCTTGACATCTTTTCTTTGCCAATCTGCTTATTTTTTATATTTTTATTTTCTATGGGTTTTTTATGTTTTGTAGGATCTCAAGGACTTATTAGTATCTATGGTAAAAGATGTTAATAAGTTCTCAAACAAATACTTCCCCAAGTTGTCGGAGTTGACAAAAAATACTCTTGCATCAAAGGAGAAGATGGCGGGAAGCAGTTCTACGCCTGATGCTTATGATTGTATTTTTACGGATGAAAGACTCCATAAATAAGCTGACTATCTCTATCACAACTTAATCGCAACACAGAAGTTGTCTGATGCAATCCTCAATTGCGACCTTCTCTCCCCTGAGCCTCCAGTCAGAGATGAGGCCTATATCGATATTGGTGCAGATGTTGATTTCGGAGTTGACGTTTCTGGAGTTGAAGAAGTCGAAGAAGATAGGACTGTTGAAGACGAGAAGGAGTTGAGTAGTGCGATACAATCTGTTAGCTCCAAGGGGAAAATGTTGGAGTAGATTCGATGAGTAAATTCTAGAATATAAGAAAGGATGTTGGTTATGTTTCCAAGTATATGATCAATCACAAGAAACTTTTTTCCAGATTGTCACAAACACACAAGGAGATACTTGATTATTGTTTCTATGATGCTGAGAAAGATTTTTATGTGTAATTTTTTTAAGTGTTTTAATATATATTTTTTTTAATTTTAATGTTTAGTTTCCTTTTTTTATATTGTTATTTTTTTTTTTTGGTTTAATTTGTTAGGGAACGTTACTATCGCCATGGTGTGTTCGTGTACATTGAGAGGAATGAGCTCTTATCCATGCTTCCAAATCGTCAAATCGATGCACAAATAATCAACGACTGGTGTAACGAGATTAACCATAATTCTCTTGTTGATGGCTATCGCAGTCGATTTGTATTTAGCTTGGAAAACAACGTAAGTTAAATATTCTGTTTATTTTTTATTTTTTTATGTTGTTAATAACCTTTTTTATATTTTGTTAATAGAATGCTTTGAGTAAGTACATGTCACCGAAGAAGGGTGATCCTGAAGTTCTTGCATCTAATTGTCAAATTGCTTGGGATGATTGGCTACAGCTTACGAAGAATTCACTATGTTCATCAAATATGTAAGGGCTTTTGGTAAGTATAGTATTAGTTGAGACTACCTCCGTCCCGGGATAACGTGCACATTTTCCGGGCACGGAAACTAAGAAAGCTTGCTTTATTGGTATTATTTAAATCAATTATAATGATAATGTGAGTGTGTAAATTTTGAGTGTTCTGTCATTTAAGGAAATGTGCACGTTATCTTGGGACAAACAAAAAAGGAAATTGTGCACGTTATTGTGGGACGGAGGGAGTATTATCTATAATATTAGTTCACATGCAATATTGTACTTCCTCCGCCCACTAAAATTGTGTTCATTTTTCTTATTTGTCCGTCCACCAAAAGTGTGCTCATTTCTTTTATGGACACACTCACTTTATCTCCATCATCCAACCATTACTTAATTACCCATATTATCATTGTACTTTACCAAAAAAATTCACTTTATCCATAAATCGACCCTACAATACTCTATCATGCGCTTTACTTTATCTACTTTATCTACCTTTTCTTAAAACCCGTGCCCAAAGAATTGAGCACAGTTTTTGTGGACAGAGGGAGTATTAGTTAACAATTTCCTATCTGAAAATTATTTTGTATTTTCATACTTTTGAAATTTTAAACATTTTCCTTATTTCTCATACCACTGTGAAATGAATATTAATAAAGAATGAATTAATGATTAAAAGAAAGTTGAAACACTACAAAATTTGTTGTGGTTCGTATATTGACAAACACATGAAAGTATTTTCTATTCCTTTCGTTCTTTTCTTACAAGATTTTGTTTTATAGAATTTATGAATGCTATGGTTGATTTTTTATTATTTAATTTGTTTACAGGTATGTTTGGTATGGGAGGAATAGGAAAACTCTTCTTTTTGCTTTGGGCATTGCTTGTCGATTAATCAACAATACATCGTAAGTTATCCTAGAAACCTTTCTTATCTGCTTTACCTATCTTATGAGTTCATGCGTCCTTTCTTATCTGCTTTGTAAAATCCCTGCTGCTTGTTTGATTTCTACTACAGCTCCCGGTATATTTCTAGGTATCTTTCATGGCTTTTCAAAGTAGTGGGGTGCTCTTTATGATGCTTTCTTTCACTTCAAAAAAATGTTTATTTATTTTTTGAAGCCTATTGCATGAATGGAGATAACAAATCATTTAAATAGCTGACCGAATTATTTTTGAAGCCTACTGGATGAATGGAGATAAAAACTCTTTTAAATAAACCTGTAGAGTATAAGTGTACTTAGTTGAGAAGTATTAGTTTGTAGTTAACTATATAAAAGTTATTACTGAGAGTATTAGTGTTAACTGTGTAAATTTGTGCTACCGTAATAAATTACTGCTGCAATTGAAGAGAACATATTCAGTTATGCTTAAGTGTGAGTATTGGTGTAATAAATTGAGCAGTATAAGTTAATTTACTAAAGAGTATTAGTGTAATTAATTGGGGAGTATTAGTTTGTATTACTAGGTAAAAATATTAGTATCCAGTGTATCTTATAGAAGGTAGTACATTTTACATTAGTTTCCATTCTTTTCTTTTTTTTGGTAGGAATTGCAAGATTTATTAGTTGATCTTCAAAAATATGCTAATGACTTCTCAAATACATATTTGAGCAAACTTTTTAAATTAACCTAATTGCAAGAAGCAAACAAGGAAAGAAAATACAACGAGCTCAAACATGATATGTCTGAGTCCCCAAAGGGTCTTTATGGACTAAAAATTGCATAAGTATGTTGATAACTCGGTCAAGAACTTTTCTGGACAAAAATGTGGTTGTTGAAATGTCAAATTTTTTGTTGAAATTGTTTTCTTTTTTTGAAACCTGTCACTTTTTACTTAACTGCAAATGAACATAGCGTTTATGGATTTTTAAATTAAGATGTGATGTCCCTCAAGAATATCTTTCTATGCGTTAGGGAAAATGTATTTCTCCATATGATTTATATGTCATTTTATTATCATTTTTTTTCTGAGTGAGTTAATATTTGAGGAAAAGACCCTTAAATCTTAGTATCAATGTCCACAAGCAACCCTGGCCTATCTTCTAACTCAGTTATAGCAAAATGCACAATTACAGATGATAAGAAACCTAGAATATGCTAATATACTGACTCTCAAAATTATCTTTATTTGTTTCAATCCTCAAAAGCTAAAAACCTTACATGTTATGTTGACATCTTTTCTTTGGCAATCTGCTTATTTATGATATATTTTTTGTGTTTTAATGTTTTGTAGGATTTCAAGGATTTATTAGTATCTATGGTAAAAGATGCTAATGAGTTCTCAAATAAATATTTATCCAAGTTGATGAAACTGACTAAAGATACTCATTCATCGAAAGAGAGAAGATGGCAGGAAGCAGTTCTGTGTTGACGATCTCGCCACACAGAAGTTGTCTGATGCAATCCTCAATGCCATTTGAGGAAATACATTCATCAAATATGTGTATGCTTTTTTAGGACTTATGGTGTTTCATGTGTTGTTATTTTGGAATTCAGTTCTTGTCATTTGTATGGCCATTCTGACTTAATAATTGCTGGGCAAAACCATGGAGTAATAATTTTTTAACGGAGCTTCTCCATTGTATGTTTCATTGTTAAATTGGAGTAAGGAAATACATTCATCAAAATCTGTCGTTAATTAGTGAAGACTTTTCATCCCGCTGAGCAAATAAGTAAATAAAAATAAATTTGAAAAAAAACATTTTTCTAAAGTGATGATTTTTCATCTCTAATATGTGACAATTTATTATCGTGGCTAATTAGTGACTAATCATAAAATTTCATTGCTAAATCCACGATGAGCTTTTTTTAGTCACAAATTCATCGCTAATTGTAATTAGCAAAGAAATTAGTCTCTAATTCCTTTGCTAAACGATGCTTTTTTTTTAAACGTAAAAGACTAAATAACGTATGTTCCAATTGTTGATATGCAGATTGAACGGAAGCATTGTCGATGTTAATTTCAAAAGTATGTTTGATGAAACTTTATGTTGAAGTAGCAATTTATTGCTTGCGTATAGGGATGGCAACGGGGCGGGTTCGGGGCGGGTTTGGCTAAACCCGTAACATGCCCCGCCATTTTTTCCCTAACCCGAAATCCGCCCCGCCCCGCCGGGTTTTTTGACCCGCTCTACCCGCCCCGCCCCATGAACCCGGCGGGTTTAACCCACCCCGCATATTTAATTTTGTTTTCCCTTTATTTTTTAATTTGTACTCCTAATTTTATATATATCATTTTTAAATACATATCGTTCCTAAAAAATAAAATATAAACTAGAATCATCAAATTAAAACAATCAAAAAATACATAATATCATAATTAATCTCACATTAAAGAGAGCACAAAAGAGACTACAGTTATTCATTATTCATTAATCAAACATACCTCATCAAAATAGACATCTTATTATACTGTTTTTTCTTATTATAATATTGTTATCTTATGAAACTACTATTGTATTATTACTTAATACATTTAATATATACTATATATATACGGGTCGGGTTACGGGGCGGGTTTGCCTAATATCACGACCCGCCCCGCATTTGGCGGGTTTTCGCTTGACCGGGTTTTAACCCGCCCTGTAACCCATTTGACCGGGTTTAACCCGCCCCATCCGGGGCGAATTCGTGCCGGGTTCGGGTTAAAACCCGCCCCATTGCCATCCTTACTTGCGTATAGGAATAAATAGGATTGCTACGTACAAGAAAATTATTTTGGAGTTTGTTGTTTTGAAACTTTGAATTTTCAATTTTGCACTGAAACTTGGCGTGACGGTCAGACTAATTATTATTTTTATTTAATTTGATTATGTTGACTTGACTAGTAACAAAAGTTGATTTTATTGATACGAGAATTTGGGCCTTTTTATGATGATATTGCAATTTAATAAAAACATTGCGATTCTCTGAATATGCTATACATGCATACATATATTAATGTATATGTACACATGTTGTTTCAAAGTTTCAATGGGTTAAGATAATGACCTAGTCAACTAGTTGATTAATTAATTTGATGATAAATTAATAATATACTAACGTATAGTTTTAACATAAACTATATAGGACGGAAAAGGAGTATTAATTATTTTTATTAAAGAATTTGATTGAGTGCTCCTTTGATTCTCAACTTCAACTTTCCCCAAATTTAGTTGCATATTTAATTTTGTTACCAATTGATTATTTGACGAGGGAGTCTCATGTATATCTAGATGCACCGTGCATTCACAGTCTATTTTAAAAATATGCGACTTATTATATTAAAAAGTGCAACTTATTTACATCGAACTGCATAATTATTTATCTATATTAATAGTTATACGATTTAATAAAAATAAATTGTAGTATTTTTTAATATAATAAATTGCACGATTCTAAAATTCACTAATAGTGCACGGTGCACCTCATTGCATATAAAACCTAGCGTTCTTTAATTTTAGGAAAAATGTCAATTTAGAGTCTGAAAGATGGTAAATGTATCAATTAAAATCTAAAAGATTTTTCTTATCGATTCAAGGCTTGAAATATAGAAAACTGTCAATTCAGAACCTGAAAGATAAAAATTATCAATTTAAAGTTCATTCATTTTAAGATCATATTTGACACTTATATATCATATACTTAATTTCATGTCCATATTTTTTATTTTTATTGATTGATTTATGGATTTACAAGCCGGAAGGCGGATAGATTAGCGTGAGCACCGTCCTGAAAGTACAAGGCAATAACATATCTTAGCCTAATCGGTGGGTCCGGCCCTTTTGTGGTGGCTATAAGCTTACACCCCCCAAAAGAAAAGAATTCCAGAAATCTCTCTCACACGCGGACAACGCATATACAGGATTTGATGCGCTCTTTTGATTATTCCAATACGCTCTCCAAAGTCCTAAGCTTTATAGTTATACTCCCTCATTTTATGAAACTCACTTCCTCCTTTTGTGAACAAACCCCCTCAATTATTTCGAGTTTTTCCCCTGCTCCTTATAAGGTTTGTATTATAGCATGTCTTATCCTTAGATTTCTGTTTATTCAAACTATTATATCTTAATTTTGAGTTGAATTTATGTGCTTGTGTTCTGTGTTTGTCTAGTTTAGTGTGCAACAGAAAGACGTAATTTGAGGTGGGGTTTTAAGCAAAATGCTACTTTTGTTATAATTATTGTGATTAAATGCTCGAATCCACTATTCAGCTCAAGAAAATCATTCAGCAGGCTAAATTTCTAAGAGTAAGAATGTCGTGTGAATTCAAGCACTTTTACAGTAGAGGCTTCGGAGATTCGAATTTTTCAATTTTTTTCTTGTTTGTTAAACATTCCGTAACAAACTCTGTGAAAAGAATTGCAATTAAATTTGGAAGTTTGATGATAGGTATAAATTTTCTTGGTATAGAAGCAATATTTGGTTTGCTAGATAGGGAGAGAAGGCGAATAAAAGCGAGGAAATATATGAAAGAAAGACAAAGATAAGAGAAGTATGATACTTTAGTTTCATTCCTGCTCTAAATCCTGGTATCATGTATTTTGATATGCTTCAAAGAACATAATGTCTTGCATTTATTTCAATTGAGACCACTAAGGTAGTTTTTTTTCGAATTTACGGTATTTCAGTCTCTCCTTAAGTTTGTGGATTTTACCTCTTGCTAATAATGAAGGGAGTTCGTTTGATTCTTTCATTTCCTCGTATAGGTGGCATGCATATTTTTATTTAATCTTGCATTTTATGTATTGTGTAATAGATTTTTATGTAGAACAGATTGACCATCTTTATCTGTTGAAGTCGCATTTCTGTATTTTAGTAGAAGAGCAGGTAAATATAGGTCTTTCGTAATTGGTTTTATAGTCATTGTACCATACATAATTGACAACAAAAATAATGTCTTTGTACGAAATATTTCTTGGCTGCTCCCTTACCGTCCTTGGTGATAGATATTTCCGTAGCCAAATTTGCATTGAGATCATTGTGACTTCTTATCCTGGTAGAGCTAAAGCTAGAAAATCCTATACGACTGTATTACATAAATAGTTCTTTGAAAAGAACCAGACTTTAGCCAGATTGACATATTGTTTTTGTATAAAATTTACTGCAAGTATATTATACCTCTGAATAAGTGTATAAGAGCTTATATGGTGTGTCGATGCTGGGAAGGCAAATACTTCTATGCACCAGTTGCACCATGCAACCAAGTGTGGTATTGGTTGTTTCACTAAAAGGTATTAGTTGGTCAGTTTTAGTTGTTTTTAGTAAACAATATTAGTTGTGCATCAGTTGCACGGTACAACTGCTGCACCGAAGTGCTACTCTGCAAAACCAAAAATTGAGTTTAATAGTACATGATTTTGTGTTCTAATTTTGATTTCAATACATGAGAAATGAATGTCTTTGACTCATGTACCTCCGTTACTGGATTGATGTGATAGCTTGAGTTACTCAATAATTCAATATAGACCAATTGCTGGTGTTTATCATTATTTCCCATTTAACATATCTGACTATTACGATACTTGTAATCCAGTTGATAGGTGGAGTTGAAGCATACATGTTCCTGCTATCTGCCATTTAAATGAACCTTCAATTTCACAGACATATTCCTTGGTCTGGGGCCCACCCAAACAGGCGTATATTGTCACCTGTTATGTCTACTGGCACCCTGTCCGAGGCAGCTAAAGAGAACGCTACTGAAGCCACATTCTGGAAATGGTCCATCTTCGCAATTATTCCATGGGCTATGCAAGCCCGAGATAAAATTCAGATGCCAACAACTGTGAATAAAGATCTGAAGAAGCGGGCCCAGCCTCACGGGAGCACAGTCCCCGTGACTCAATTCTCAAACATACGCTTTAGACCGTATGTTTCTAAGGTTCCGTGGCATACAGGCCCACGTGGCTTTCTTTCACAGTTATTTCCAAGATATGGGCATTACTGCGGGCCTAATTGGTCGAGTGGGAGAGATGGAGGGTCTCCCATTTGGGACAAACGTCCAATTGATTGGCTGGACTTCTGCTGCTATTGCCATGATATAGGATACGACAGCCATGATCAGGCTGATCTTCTTAAGGCAGACCTTACTTTCTTGGAGTGCTTGGAGAAGCCTCATATGAGTACGAAAGGAGATCCTCATGTTGCTTTTCTCTACAAGTTTATGTGCACTTCAGGTAATATATCACTCTTCCATCCTATAGTCTGGACCATTCGCTCTTAAATAATCATACACCCACATGGATATATCATTTATGGGGAACACTTTTGTGCACTAGTTACACCATGCAACTCAAGTGCATTTTTGCATGGTATTAGTTGTTTTAATAAAAGGTAGTAGCTGGTGTCAATGTTAGTTGTCACTTAACAGTATTCGTTGTTTTAATTGAACTGTATTAGTTGTGCACCAGTTGCATGGTGTAATTGGTGCACCCAAGTGTTACTCATAATTCCTAGTGCCAGTGGAGCTACAACTTGGCTTGGGGGGGCACTGCCTGACTTTTTTTTTTCATTTTTCTTTTTATCTATATTAAGTATTTAACATTTTAAACTTATTTATCTAGAAAACCATCTCTTGGAATTTAATTAAATTTTGACTTAATACATTTTTTTTGCAAGGTAATTTGAGTCTTTTTTGTTTGGCACTTACCTACTTGTTATTTTTTCTTGTAATTATTAATAATGTTCTGTAATTAAGTTAAATATAATCTGTTCGTTTTATTAGGGTTGAACATAATGTCTTTTCTTTATATTTTGGATCGATGCATTATTTAATTTGTACACTTCGCGTTAATAAACGGACCACCTGAACGGACTTTTTGGCTTCGTCACTACAGCTAGTGATATCCTGCATTAATCAAGTAATTGAATTCAATGTTATCCTCTATTCCAATTCTCTGAATCTAACTGCGTCTAAATTTATTAATTTTTTTTTGATGCAGGTCTTCGAAACGTATTGATACCTTACAGACAGAACCTTGTGAAGCTGCAGTCTGGGAAGATATTCTTTCCGTCATTTTTACCAATGAATATCAAATGGAGGAGATGGAACTTTGTTAAGTCGTAACGGCTCTATGGAGTTAAAATGTAAGTTTAGGATTAAAGAGATGTTAGTAAACGGACCATCTGAATGGACTTATTGGCTTCGTCACTACAGCTAGTGATATCCTGCATTAATCAAGTAATTCAATTCAATGTTATCCTCTATTCCAATTCTCTGAATCTAACTGCGTCTAAATTTATTAATTTTTTTTTGATGCAGGTCTTATTTAAACGGACCACCTGAACGGACTTTTTGGCTTCATCACTACAGCTAGTGATATCCTGCATTAATCAAGTAATTGAATTCAATGTTATCCTCTATTCCAATTCTCTGAATCTAACTGCGTCTAAATTTATTAATTTTTTTTGATGCAGGTCTTAGAAACGTATTGATACCTTACAGACAGAACCTTGTGAAGCTGCAGTCTGGGAAGATATTCTTTCCGTCATTTTTACCAATGAATATCAAATGGAGGAGATGGAACTTTGTTAAGTCGTAACGACTCTATGGAGTTAAAATGTAAGTTTAGGATTAAAGAGATGTTGCTCCGTAGCTGTTAGGTTCATGGAATATCAGTGGACTACATATTGGTGGTTCATCACGGTGTACATATATTAAAGTGTCTATTTGGAAGGCTTGAAAGACTGCTACTCATGTAAATATAGTGTATAATATGAGTTACTCCCTCCGTCCCGCACCCGTTTGGACGTTTATTGTAGATACGATATTTAATGTATGAATTGTTTATTACTAATATTTAAGGTGATAAAGTGATTTTTAGTTGAGGATATTATAGATCTTTCTATTTTATTATAAAATAGATGAAGGTATAAAATAGTTTTTAGTGTGTATAAAGTAATGATATGAGATATAATTTTTGAAATGTTAGAAGGATATAATTGTAAAAACAATTTTGTTTTATTGCCATTTAAGAAAAGGAAAAATAAGTGTAGGACGAATCAAAATTGAAAATGTCCAAACGAGTATGGGACGTAGGGAGTACTGTTTACTGGAATTTTCTTTAGAATATTATTGAAGATGTGAATCCAAAAGCTTTGATTTATGGACGTTTAAGAGTGTAAACTGACCATAATGAAGGATCCAGAAGATAATGCAGGACACATTTATTGCCGGTGTGGTAACACTGTATTTCTTTCACATGGTATAAGTAGACTTGTTTTTCTTTATCGAATCTCAAATATATAATCTAGATTCTATGTAGAATATATAAATTATAAGGCTCCATTTGAATGAATGGATTTGAAATTCATGGATTTCACACACAAATCATCACTCTCCAATGGATTTTCAAATGCTTAGATTTGAGAGTTTAGAGAAGAGAGTGTAGGGGAGGGAGGGAAGGGGTATTAGATGAGGGGATTTAAAATTCCTCCATTTTAAACTAGACTCTCAAATCTAAGTATTTGAAAATCCATTGGATAGTGATGATTTGTATGTGAAATTCATGAATTTTAAATTCATTCATCCATCCAAATGGAGCCTAAATGTTAATATCATTTTGCAACTAGCACTGTGATTTTTTTTTTCAATTTGCAATTTGTACTTAAAAAAAATATTAAATTACAATTTGTACTGTACAAAATAGATTAATAGCAATCACAATGTTGCAATTTGATAAAAATAGTTTAATACAAGTTGCCATCGGATAAATTTTTTTTGTACATGTTATAAATGATAAAATGTCATGGACTCATAGTACAAGTTGTAAATTGATATACGCAGCATAACATAAAAGTATATAGGGCAAATATCAATTTGTATTCTGTATTATGACATTTGATCAATTTGTAATTTATATAATATTTTTATTAAACATTGCAATTTATATTATACGAAATTGATCGATTGCAATCTTCAGATTATAATTTGATAAAAAAATGTATAATACATGACAAATGATTTTTTATTTTCTGCGCGGATGTAAATTGATAAAATTATATACATATTACAAATTGATATTAATATATTATTTTTTAGTAAATAATATAAATTTTAATAGTTGTTGAATAAGAACATAGTAGGAAATAGTCTATTTACTTGTCTTTATCAGTATCTTTCCTGAACCTTCTATATATCGGGAAGAAGAAAGGTTGCGGTTCGATTCTCTTGTCCCACTTTTTGTATTTTATTAATTGGTGTTCTACCCTATTAAATTTTTAATATATGGACTCAGAATATGGTGGTTCATTAAATACTTTTTTATTATTGCACGTGTCATTCATTTACTGTTCGATTTCACAATTCTATTTTTTATATTCCATTGGTATTTTACCCTACTGAATCTTCAACACATGAACCCAAAATATGGTGGTTCGCTAGATATTTATTAGTATTCCACTTATCATTCATTCATATTTATGGAATACAAAGTGGAACACCAATTATGAAACTGGTGATATTGTTCCTTATTATATGATAATCTAAAGTGCGGATTAAACTTTTAATTAAAGCTTGCTTTTATTTGGATTAATTTTTTTTTAAAAGTAAAGGACAGTAACATGCACCTAGTGCAAATATCGAGAAGGCATCCACAAGATTCGGAGACTCGACCCAACAATACGGGGCTCTCATAACAACGAGAAACCCGTGCAAGATTATATGCCACCACATTGGCTCTTTGATAGACTTTATGAAATCTCCAAGAAGGGTCTCATCCCGCTCTGTTGATTCGGATGCATCTCGAACATAAATGGCGTCTGTCTCAACAATTGCCTCATTGATGCCCATCGCGACCGCCCATCTTAGCACCTCTTCAACCCCCAAGCCTCACCCTCCTTCACGTCCATGATACCCTGGTGGAGCTGCGTTCTACAAGCAATACACGTTCCCATCGAGTCTCGAAGTACAATTCATATACCAGTTTGGCGAGACTCATCGAAGAAAGCAGCATCGACGTTTATCTTTACTATCGGGGCCACCAGTGGATGCCACAACCTGCATTCCGCTACGTCCTTAATCTGGTTAACCGAGCTGTGTGAGCTCTTCCACTCTACAAGAAACGAGGTTGCGGTAAACACTGTCTGTGTTGGAGTTGAACGGGAGCCTTCCCAGATTACTTCATTTCGATGGCGCCAAATGGCCCAAACAATGGCCATAACTCGAACTCCTTCCTCGGCTTCCAGCTCCGCCAGTGCCCGAACAAATAGATTGTAGTGATTTGCCATCTCGAAACAGCACCTGTCAATTTTCGACCATAGACCTCCTGCAATCCAACAGCTTTTCGCGAAGCTACAGTCCACAAACAGATGCCATAGTGATTCTCGTATACCCGAAGATTCGCAAACCGGGCAGCTCAAATCCATACCTGGGTACCACGTACATAATTTCGAACGAACCGCTAGCCAGCCCTTACATAACCGCCAAACGAAGACTTTAAGCCTTGGAGGAATAATCTTTTTCCAGAGGGTACTCCATTGAGGGTTTGGCTGTTCCTGATCTTCTCTCAGCATGCTCATTGCCAGACGGTAAGCCGATTTTATCGAGTAAATGTCGTTCGGCGAGAAGTGCCATATAAGAGTATCCGAAGTTATGCCCGGTGCAGGTACTGTCTTTAAGATCTTGTTCACATCCTTGACCGAGAAAAGTTTTTTCAGTACTTCTATGTCCCACACTCTTGACTCCGGGATAAAAAAATCGCTCACCAGTATGTCTTCAAACCCTTGGATCGGTGGAGTGTCTACCTAGAAAGAGTTGCCATCATTTAGCCAGGGATCTAACCACATCCTAATTTGTTGACCCTCCCCCAACTTCCAGCGAGACCCTCGCCAAACTAAGTCTTTCGCTTCATGAATACCCCTCCAAGTATAACTTAGATTGTGCCCAATCGATGCCTTGAGAAAACTACCATTCGGGAAATATATGGCCTTGAGAATTCTACTGAGGAGGGAGCTTGGATTCTTTTGAATTCGCCACCCTATCTTTCCAAGCATAGCTATATTAAAAATATGAAGATTGCAAAAACCCATACCTCCATCGGTTTTGTGTCTACACAGTGTTTCCCATTTCGCCCATTTGACACCTTTTTTTTGGGTCTACTCCATGACCCCACCAAAATGCATTAAGCATTTTATACAATTCATCAAGTAAAGAATTCGGTAGGAGAAACGTACTCATACAGTTAGCCGGGATCGCCTGAGCCGCAACTTTGATGAGGACTTTCTTCCCGGCTTTCGACAATTTCTTATTTATCCACCCTTGCAACTTGTTCTACAAACGATCTCTGAAGAACTGTAATATTTTTGCCTTCGACCTGCCAATCAACGAAGGGAGACCAAGGTACCGACTTGTGTTAAGCCCAGCTGAAACCCCCAATATGCTCTTCAACTCTTCTCTAAGATTCGGGTTCATTTGCACTAAAGAACACGCACGACTTGGAGAAATTAATTGCTTGGCCGGATGCCCGTTCGTAAAGGTTCAACGATTCTTTCAGCACCTCACATTCCTCCTTAGTAGCCGTACAAAATAATAGGCTATTGTATGCGAATAATAAGTGGGACACGGATGGAGCTCGCCTACAAGCCGAAACCCCATGCAATCCCCCTCTTCTATTTTGACCCCGAAGTAAGCTTGATAAACCCTCTGCACACAATATGAAAAGGCATGGAGATAGGGGATCTCCCTGTCTTAGTCCTCTCTCGGGTGATATGGGCCCCACCAGCCATTCATTTACCGCAAAGGAATATGTCACAGTCCTAACACACATGTCCATCCAATAGATCCACCTGCTTGAGAATCCCATTTTTCTTAGCATCTCGTTCAAAAATCCCCAGTGAACTCTATCATAGGCTTTGCTAATGTCAATCTTTAGTGCTATGCCGCCCATCTTTCCTTTCCTCCTATTCCTTATCGAATGAATGGTCTCGAAGGCAATTAAAACATTGTCTTGTATGATAAGGCCCGAGACAAATGCTGACTGCGATTCATCAATAAGAAAAGGTAGGACCTTCTTCAACCTGTTGCACAAGACCTTCGAAACGATTTTGTAAACCACGTTACATAGAGATATTGGATGGAGATCTCTAATGGACTGCGGGTTGTCGCATTTTGGGATCAAAATCACGGTCGTCCGATTTAAACCGTCTGGGAAGCGTCCCTCATCCAACCATCTAGTACAAGTGTTAACCAAATCGGGTCCTATCAAACCCCAGAATTTCTTGTAAAAGCCCAGGTTAAACCCATCCGGAGCCGGGGACTTATCTTTGTGCATGTGGTACACCGCCATGCGAAATTCATCAGGTTCGAATGGAGCTCCCAACATGTCATTATCATCACTGGATATGCAGCCCCGAATATGAGAGGTAACATGTTCGATGTCGGCCAAATTGTCTAAAGGCGTAAACAGTTCAATGAAGTACGTGGATACAACCCTCTCGAGTCGTTGTTCATCGGCCACCCAGTTCCCCTCATCGTCGTATAAGCCCTTGATCCTGTTATGTTTCGTACGTGTCGATGCCATCTGGTGAAGAAATCTCGTGTTGAGATCCCATCCCTTGAGCTAGTGGGCTTTGGCCCTCTATGTCCAATATTTCTCCTCCAAAATTAGGATACCAACAAGTTTAGATTTTAGCTCAATCAGTTTATTCAATGACTCCTTGTTCGAACAGCCTTGCAGCGCTGCAATCTCACTTTCAATATCTTTCTTGTTTCTAATGCCAGCAAACAGCCACGTGTCTGCCTCACTCCACCAACACCTCCCACGTGGCTTTCAACCGGTGAGTAAGTTCGAAGTCTCTGAACCCTGCCCAGCTCCATGCCACCACACTGTGCACGTCCGGTTCATCAAACCACTTATTCTTGAAATGGAAAGGTCGAACTCGCTTTCCATGATGGTCGGGGATGAGTCAAGAAGTATGGGGGTGTGATCCGATATTGGGGCAATCAGATTATGATGTGTTGCCGATCCAAATCTCGAATGCCACTACGGATTTCCCATGGCCCTATCCAATCTCTCCTCCACCCTATTGTTTTCCTTTTTCCCTCTACTCCAAGTAAATTAGTGGCCCTGCAACAGAAAATCCGAAAGATTGCTGTCTAGAATGGCTTCAAAGAAACCATTGTACATCCAGTTAGGGCGGTTTGCACCCCCTAGCTTATCGTCCGATGATAGTAAATCATTAAAGTCTCCTGTAGGTCCCGAACGGGTTTTCGTGAGGGCAGAAGTCTAGAGGGGGGAGTGAATAGACTTCTGAAAACTTTTGCGTGAGATCAGGTGTGATAAGCAAGTTTCCTGATCAGAGTGCGTGTGAGTCAGTTTGGAGTGATATCCAACTTACTGATCGCCTGAGGGCAGATCAGTTCGGTGTCTATCAGTTTAACTGATGTGCGGAAGCTAAATTGTACCCGTGTGAAAAACCAGTTTTGTTAAATTAGAATTCTAAGTTATCTGTTTTGAATCAGATGACAAAGTGTCAAACTAATCAGATCAGTTGCTTGATGCAAATCTGATCCAGACTCAAAATATGCATGTAAATTTTAACAAGTAGTGTGCAAAGTGTAAAACAGGTAAATCAGATAAGGTACACCAGATTTTTATAGTGGTTCGGACAACCTGTCCTACATCCACTCTTCCCTATCAGCAGGGGCACCAACTTAACCAACTGGACTTAGTTTAATGTGTTAGTCCAACACTGTACAACACATGTTTTAAGAGTTCTCACTCAACCAATCCCAGAAATCAGAAACTAGAAACCCTAGTCTGAAATCTTGCTAAACAAACTTATCCTAACTTTGTGGTTTGTGTATAAGATTTGTTGTGTTCTAACTGGAAATCTATCCTAGTGTTTGGGTAGCCTAAAGCTGGAGGATAGAATATTTGTGCTAAGAACAAATGGGATGAACACTTAGAATAAATCTGGAGTTGTGTTCTTCGTGCGGAAATCTTTGCTTGAGCTTGAGCTTGAGCTTTGTGAATTATTTATGTTACCTTACTATGAAGGTTGATCCCATATTTAGACCTTGAAATCAAAGATTCGTTGGAGAGCAATTTGAATCTCAGGTTATTTTTGGTAGCTTGCAGACTTGATTTGACGTGCTCAAGAAGATCATGCCATCTTCGTGCAATTTCGTCCTTTCTAGCTGTTTTCCCTGATACGTCATATCCTGCATCGTCAGATCCGTACATGCTTGTCGATCTCTGAGTGGCTAACAGGTACACTTATTCGGTGCCTTGTAAAGCCAACTATGTTGACGTTCTTCTAGTCTGATCGTCATCGTATACCTTTGATAAGTAGATATGCTTATCACGTTTCTGACTAAGCTTGACCTGGTCAGTATCCTTCTAATCAGTAATCTTGAGTCTTCTGATATGGTTGCCTTAGCTTCAACCTATCGACTCTGCTGATGTACTCTAGACTAGGTCTTCTGGTCTCCTGCGTCTGCTGATCTTCACTTCTGATCTTCACTACTGATCTTCGCTACTGATCTTCTTCAGGACTTAGTCTATATATATTGAGTTCCCCCTCAATATGTGATCTATTCTAATTCATCAGTTGTCTAACATGTTCAGTTGGTTTCCTATCAAATCATCAGTCGACTAACAGGTTCGACTGGTCCTATTACAACTGTTTTGGAACTTCCATCAAAACTATAATTTTTCCACAATTTTCCCTTTTTGATGGAACCAAAACATTACCCAGAAAGTATGCTAAACATAAGTTAAATAATAGTAAAGAAAAGCAGTATATCAGAAGACAATAAGAGTTTGTCTTAAGATCAGAAAAATAGAATGAAAATATCCTAATCTGATCTTACAAAAGAGTCTTCTGATATCTTCAATATCTTTCTTCTTCAGGCACAACACACATCTCAAACAATCTTGCCTTGACTTTTGCAGCTTTGCTTTCATCGAAGATGTCATCTTGAGCAAGACATTTGTTGAGAGTTGCGTTGAAGGCAATCTTGTCTAACTTCCCGTCTGGAGTTTTCTTGTAATCCATGATTTCGACCTCGAGGGCAACTGGTATGCAATTCAGTTTCTTGGCCTCTCTCATGATATGATTATAGAATGCTGGATGTTTTTTACTCAACTAATCTCTGAATATCTCATCCCTGTCCACATTGGTTGGAATAACTTGATTGATATAAGCCGAGATATACCATTCATCTTTGATCAGTCTCCATTCTTTCACCATGTTTTTATCTGGCTTAACAATCACATCCACATCAGCAGAAAGAACTGGTTCAACAAGATGTGCACTTTCTCCAGATTCAGCTACAAGCCCTTTCTTTTTCTTCATTCTATAGGACTTATCAAGGCTTGAAACTTCTTCCATTCTTTTCTGTCTGTCCTGCTCTGCCTTCTTCAACTCTTCAGCTTTTCTCTTGTCAACTTCTGATGTCTTCTTTTTCTTTGCAGCAGCAGTAGCTGGTTTCTTACCCTTCTTGGCACACTCATCTGACTCAGTAGAGGAAGAAATTATTTTTCTAACTTTGCAGCTGCTTGGGCATCTTTCTTCAATCTTTTATTCTCCAGAGTGATCTGGATCCCAGCTACAAAGTTTTCTACTTGATTCAGTCTTTCCTGAACTTCAGCATCTTTCTCCTCTTCCCCCTTTTTGGTTCCCTCAAAAAGAGCTTTCAGCTCAGAGCTGAGGTCACCAATCTGCTTTGAAAGATCTTGCTTTAAAGTTCCAAGGGCAGAAGATTCAGTACCAGCATCAAGACTTGCCTTCTCAATTATCGTCAGCATAGAAGATTGAGCTTTGTCCACAATAGGGCTGACTTTATCAAATACATGCTCCAGCTTATCAGCAGCAGAATTGACCCTCTTCGTAGCATCAGCAAGATCATTTTGCATCTTAGTCAATTCAGCCATCTTCTCATTCACCATCAAAGTGAACTGCAGATTTCTGGTCTCCTCAATCTTGGCCAACTTTGAGTTCATCTCCACCATCTTGTCAGTTGTAGTATCTCTCAACTCTTCAGCAATTCTTGTGCAGTGAGAAGATACGTATTCTCGTTCAGTTCTGATGGCCTTCTCCAGTTGCCTTGGTACAAAGAAACTTACATCATCGCGAAACATCTGAGCCATGTTTGCTCTGAAGGTGTTCTTGATGTACTTCATCAGATTCTCTTCGAATGATGGAGAAGTTTGAAGGATCTGCATTACCTGACCTGCTGATGTCGAGGAGCCTTCGACCTCCATATCTTCAGCTTCACTCCCTCCAGCAGTCAGATCTATCACGTGTTTGGCTGATTGTGCCTCAGCTGTCGGGGACTATGTCGCATCTCCCACAACAGCTTCATCAGCAACTTCTTCAGGTTCCTCAATAATCATTATTTCTTTTGTCGTCTTCTCAGTATCAGCCATTTGCTCGAAGATCTCTTCAATACTGATTGGACCACCATCACCCACCTCTTCTTCATCATCATCAGATTCCTTCATTTGCTTCATCTCCCGACTATACTTGACCATTTTCTAGGTCATTTCTCTGTGCATTGGGGTGTTCGGCATTTCCAATTGTCTTGTGATCAAGCCGGCCACCGCATCATCAGAAATCAGGTCTGGAGCAGTTTCCACACAAGCTATCTTCCTCATCTCTAGCTCATACTCAAGAAAGGGATGAATGCCACCCTTCTTCTCCAGAACAGTCCGAAATCTTCAAATTTCTTCAGTCGGATGTCCCTCCAGGTGAGAACATCAAGGACTGTGGCCTTAGCATCTTGTTTGATGGCCAATTTAGGATATCTGTCTTCCAGCATTTTCTCCAGTCGCCGTCTGATAATTTTCTCGGTGAAAGAGAGAATTTCTGGTTCTGGCTCGGGCGTGGAGGATGGAGAAAATGGTATAGCAAAGAGAGGATCTGGATTTTCTATATGTTGAGTAGATGAAGTATCCAGATGTTCAGATTTGATAGATACAAAAGTGTTGTGCCCGGTTTATGTATCCCGGCCAACAAACAATAACTATATAGTAGGATAGCAATTTGGGCGATCAAAACAGATAAAAGAGACGATATTTGATTACCCAGTTCGTCTATGAATGAGACTACGTCTGGGGGCAACCAATCCAGGTATATTTCATTATAATTTTTGCCTAGAATACTAAGATTTTCCACCACTTTACAATGAACATGACATGAAGTATTTATAGACTAGAAACTAGGTTTTAAGGTCTTCATGGGCCTGGACGATCGGCCCTTTAGGGTTGGAGACAGACCGGATGAGTATCCCGCGATCTTCAGCTGAGATCTTTGGTATCTGATACACTTACTCTCATTAGGTCCTCAAAATTCGCTCTTTAATAAACTTGAATACATTCCTTCTTTACAGTGACAAGATTCGGGCTGCGACCTGTGGACATATAGAGCAAGTCGGCTTGCGACTTGGGCGAATCTTATAAGTCATCCGGCGACTTACTTCTTGCGTGGCTTTGGGCAAGGCGCCAAGTCTTGATAAACAAGTCGATCTAATGGCCATTTGGAGTCCAGGTCGCCTCTCATAGCATTGGAGAGGCAAGTTGTCGTTCATGCGACTAACCCAAGGGTCGGGTTTATCCATGCTATAACAATTTCCCCTCAAGTTGAGGTCGCGCGCTTGCATCGGGACCTGGACTTGATTCATTATTCTGCCGACCTATGGTAAGTTGACATAGGGAAGTGTTCCTACGGTGAGTCATCATCCTCGGGCAGGCGAATCATTGCCTTGATCTTGTGAATCAACATGACGGATTGCTCCCCGATTTGTGGATTTGATGTGATGGTGTGATAGGCTGATGACGTGATGCGCTGCGAACCAACCTAACGGGGGATTGCGGTGTTGACCACGTGCGATCCCCGCGATTATATTGACGAGGCGGGCTTGAAGTTTGATTTAATTGCATATTGGCCCTTCTTCCTCATTTATAAATAGGCGAGGGTTTTAGGCTTAAGCCCTTCTTCGTCTTTTGCAAAAACCCTCTTGAAATCCTACATCTTCTCGACGAACTTTTGAGAACTCGACGAGGACTGATTCAGATAAGGACAATGTTGTTATCGCTCAGCTTTGCCTCCACCACGGCTCCAGATCCGCCGCCGCCAATGTGGGGATACCCCCGACTGCTGGTGCCCCAAGTGATAATCGGGATGATGATGGTAATGACGAGGGTGATGATGAACAGTTCTTGGAGGAATTGGCAGAGATCACCCACCTTCCTGCACTGAATGTTAGCCCTCTCCGTACCGTTATACCGGAGAAGACGATGGTCGTGGGCCCCTCTGCCCTGGCCTAAGATTATGGGGCCTTCGAACGGGCTTTTGATTATAACTCTTACGAGGCTCGAGCTCCATATAAGCGACCTGAACGTCGCTACAGGAAGTTGGTTAAGTCGGCTTTCGTGGCGTCCGAAGAAAAATATCGATCAGTTCTATCTGATCGGTACGTGCGTTCGCTGCGTCGTTTGTACAAGGTGCCCCGGGATGTACATTTCTATGGGGCGACTTCTGACAAGAGCACCGACCAGCCACCACCAGGGATGATCGCAGTGAATGAGCACACCATGGAGGTAGGAATCCGCTTTCCGCTGCATCCGGCTATTTCCCATCTGCTCGCGGCTTGGAATCAGAGCCTCACGCAGATTACCCCAAACGGTTGGAACTACATTCTCTCCACCATGATCATGCTGGGACAAGTCAGACTATATCGGTTGCCGAATCTGGGTGAAATTTCTTATGTGATGACGCCCGTTGCCCAAGCCGGTGGTTACAATGCTATGCGACTTTGTAAGGGTAGGGAGCTCATGAGCGGGATTCCCAACAAGGTCGAGGGCTGGCACAGGAAGTGGTGGTTCGTTGGAGGGGCGTGGGAGTCCGTGGATCCTTTGAGCACACTGCCCATACATGTTCCGACAGATTATGCGGCTCGAGTTGAACATGGTAAACCTTATGTCTTTAACTCTGAAGTCGTACTGTTCTAATTCTCTTTTTATCTTGCAGTGTTTGCCCCCCAGTCGATCGAGCTATACTGAGATTTCCTGGAGGCATTTAACACGGCTCGTGATACTCCCCCAAGCTAGCGAGATGTTAACACCCTAAACTCCGAGCTTGACTGACTTAAAGCTGGCCTGTACACATATCCTCATCATCTCAAGATTCCCTGTAAGTTTGCGTGCCAGTACTTTGTTGATAGCAATACGGGATTTAACTGACTGGATTTTTTTTGTGTGAGCAGTTCCTAGCATCCCCGTTTACCGATGTCAACCACCGGCTTCCGTGATGGCGACCCGAAAGAAATCTGTGCTCGGCCAGATGAGGCATGTGGCGACTAATGATGCCCTTCCTCCAAGCTCGACCCCCACTGGTCCCTTTGCCGCCGATAAGGGGAAGAGGAAATCCACGGGGCCGACTCCATCAGACTCCGAGCCAGCTCGGTAGAGGATGAGGGAGAAGATAGGCTTATACCGATCAGAGATAAATCGAGGGATAAGGAGGTCACCGCTCCATCCGACCTCATAGCCCGCCTCCGCCCTGAAAGGAAGCCATCATCCAGAGGATGACTCCTGGTTGGGCTGGGACGAATGAGTAAGTATGTCCACTCGTGTTTCCCTTGGTCTCTATCATTACTTTGCTAACGACTTGCATTTTCCTGTAGCCCGAACATCACACCGGCCAAATTCTCGCCTGAGGCATTGAGCTTCTTGAGGTCGCGCCAGCTCATTCAGGAAGGGGTCCCCGAAGGTTGACCTTCTTATCTCTCCCGGGCCTTGCAGGATCTGCCCCAGGGTTGGACGCAGATGGACCACGCCAATGCTCGCCGTCAGAGAGTGACGAGCAACTTGTATTCGGCCCTTTCCCACTCCCAAAAGGTGGCCTTCTACAATCAAGTGCTCAGTTGGAGACCGAGCTCAAGAACCTGAAGAAGGCACAGGAGAGGGTTACTGATCAAGCCAAGTCAATACTCTCCGCGGCCGAGATTCAAAAGAAACTGGAGACGTCCAACTTCGAGCTAACCCAGCGAATCTCGGCTCTTGATAATCGCTTGGGGGATACTGAGGGCATACACTCACAGAGAAGGCGAGCGTGGCTCGGGTTGAAGGCGAGCTGGTCAAGGCCAAGAGGGAGTTGGCCGCCAAGGAGGTGCAGTTTAAGGAGGCCGAGGAGCTGAATGCCAATTTTGCCTATGTGATGGCCTTCGTTGGGGCCATTCAGATCTTCCATAACATGAACCCCACTGGCGACATCAGTGGGTTTGTCACCGAGCTGGCCGACTACGTCCGTGACAACCCTCCTGCCACTAATGTCTTACTAGAGATCAAAGATTTGGAGGGCATGGGCGTCGACCTCTCCTTCTTTGCCAACCCAAGCAGGATTGTGTACTCCACTCCCGATCCTAACGAGACACAGCCGGGCTCTACTGATGCGGTCCTTGAGACCCAACTTGACGAGACTCGGCCTCTGCCGAAAGTCTTAGGGGAGGAGGTCTCTGAGAGGTCGGGCGCTGACCCTACTGGGAGTGTTATCATTCCCGGCCTCTGATGGGGATGCTTATCGGGATTCTGGTTGTTCTTAAGAATGATAACATCAAGAATCCTGATAAGAAAAAGGTGATTGAGAAGTTGTTGAACCCCATCCCCAACAATACTTTTGATTAACACGCTTTGAAGTCGGAGTCCGCCCAGAGATCGCAGTGAAATCGAGCAGTGGTAGATATTTGGTAGGATATCATAATTTGTGTCTTGATGTATTTTGTTTTCCATTGGCTTTAGGCCGCTTGATGTAATCGTCCTTTGAACTCTATAATGTACCGACCTTTGGGCCTTTGTCATTAATGAAAATCCCGTCTTTTTCCTTCCTTTGTTGTGCCGACTTGATTTCCTTATGCGACTTTTACAATTGCTTTGGTTCTTATCGTCTTATTGCCAATGCGATTTTTCTTGAACTTTGCTTAGTCGTCTTACAAAGTCGGGGGAGGATCACACCTCTTTGGATGGTGATCTCACCGCCAGTATGTCGAAAGTCGTACTTCAGGTGGTCGATATTTTTATATATCCGACCCCCATAGTTTAGACACAAGAATTTTGAAAAGAGGAACTGACATTATTATTGATTGGTCGATTGGTTTACAAGGATGCAATTTCGAACCTACTGATAATACTTCTTTAGGTGAGCTGCATTCCATGGGTACTGAGCCTTAGTGCCATCTGGATTTTCGACCCTTCCTAGTTCGGGCCGAAAGTCCCTTTAGATACACCAAGCATTTTCTTCAACACCAAGTCTCCCTTTTTGAATTGTCGAAGTCGCACTTTAGAATTTTAGTACTTCTCCGATTGTTGTTTATATCTCGCGTTTCTCATGTTGGCCTCAAGTCGTTTTTCTTCGAGTAGGTCCAGGTTTCTGGCTAAAGCCTCGTCGTTGTGGTCGATCGCAACTTGACTCGTGTGGAGGTTAGGGAAACCGACCTCCGCGGGTATGACCACCTCGGTTCAAAAAGCCAAGGAGTAGGGAGTTTCCCCTGTTGAATTTCGGTAGGTCGTCCTGTACGACCACAACACATCTGGCAGCTCGCTAGCCCATTTTCCTTTTCCCCCTCAATCTTGGCTTTCAGCGTGTGTTTGATGATCTTGTTCACAACATCGACCTGGCCGTTCGATTGGGGGTGGTATGGAGTTGAGAAGAGCTTTGCGATCTTCCATTTTTTGAAGAAGCTGTCGATTTTGAGGCCATCGAACTGTTTTCCATTATCCGATATAATGGCCTGCGGTAAACCGAATCTGCAGATGATATTATGCCATATAAACTTGATGACGTGATCTTAATCTATGGTTGCTAAGGCTTCAGCCTCAGCCTCAGCCCATTTTGTGAAGTAATCCACCGCAACCAGGGCAATTTGACTGAGCCTGGAGCTGTTGGGAGCGGCCCAATAATGTCTATCCCCCACTTTGCAAAGGGCCAAGGACTGAGGATGCTCGTGAGTTCTTCTAGAGCGACTTTGATGGATGGTGCATAAATTTGGCATTTATGGCACTTGCGTGCGAAGATGATGGCATCGACCCTTAAGGTTGGCAAAAAATACCCTTGTCTTGTGATTTTGTGAGCCAATGATTGCCCCCCAGCGTGGTTTTCGCATACACCTTTGTGTATCTCCCTTAGGATGGCTTGCCCTTGTTCTTGTGTGATACATCGAAATAGTGGAACGTTGAAGCCTCGTTTGTACAACTCATTGTTGATCATCTTATAGCGCGCGGCTTGCAGTTGTAACTGCCGAGCTTGAATTCTGTCTTGCGGCAAGAGACCATTTGTCAAGTATTCAATGATGGGTGTCATCCAGTTCACTGTCGGGGTTTCTAGGGTCGCGACCACTGTTAGAGCAGTGGAGGGGTGGGAGAGCTTTGTGATGTTGGGAAATCTGTATTTTAGTTTTGATGGAAGTTCCAAAATAGGTTGTAATAGGACCAGTCAGACCTGTTAGCTGACTGATGACTTAGAATCAGATTAAGATGACCAGCTGAAATGTATAGATAGTTGATGTAATAGATAGGTCACATATTGAGGGGGAACTCAATATGTATAGGTCAGGTCGAAGTATCAGATGACCCAGATAAGGTCAGATGATCAGAAGACTAAGACGAATCAGAAGACAAGAAGTCAGAAGATCAGGTGAAGACAGAAGACACTGAAACTCAGATTAACCTGAAGACTCGGATAAACCTGAAGACTCAGTTACACCTGAAAACTCAGATGAACCTAAAGACTCAGATAAACCTGAAGACTCAGTAACAAACCTGAATACTCAGTATGACTGAAGACACTGAGGCTCAGAGTCACCTGAAGATCAGAAGACTACCAGAAGACCTGAAGACCTATATCAGCCGAGTCTGCAAATTGTGCTAAGACAATCTGCATCAGAAGACTCAACAAGGTAGACTGATCAGTTATCTGATCAAGTCAGCTCACACCTGGCATCAATCAAAATGATACACCAGACAAGACGAATCTTCTACAAAAAGAATATCAATCATCTAACGGACAAATTCCTGAAGTGCCGCCTTGCGAAGCCAAGGAGAAAGCGACACGTGCACAAAAAGAGCTGACAATACGGGATTCGACGCTGCTGACATAAACGGCTCTAATCATGCCTACGGAAACGCCGATATTTGGAGCATGTCACAATCATATCCTACAACCTACCTAATATAGCCCGAAATTCAAATTGCTCTCCAACGGCTCTTTGATTTCGTGGTCTATAAAATGGGATTGCTCGTCAAGTGAAGAAAAAGGGAGGACAAGAGACCATGTTGGGATATTTTAGTTTTGATGAATTATGCCAAAACATTATCAACTTGTGTTTTTGAAGCTAATCTACAGATAACAAGTTGAGGGGGAACGAGAGAACAAATTGAGGGGGAACTCACAAAATCAGACGTAGATGATCAAGATCAGACGAGGCTGCAGACGAGATTGATCGAGATCAGATGAGTAAGATGAGTTCCGGAGTTAACTGATGAGCTGAGCAAAATCAGAAGAAAAGAAAAGCTAAGCCAGCTGATCAGAAGAATCAGAAGGTCAAATGATCGGATGGCGGAAGCGGACTGATCGGATGACCAGATGACCAGATCGAAGAGGAGGTTGCAGTTCAGAAGAGGAGCAGATGAGACTGATCGAGATCAGACGTGATCAAGATCAGATAAGCTAACCTGATATGCTAACCTAATATGCTAACCTGATGTACTAATCTGATGCGGATGGTGATATGCCGACTGATGCTATCTACCGATCGATCCGATCATGTGAGTCGATCGATCAAAGTAGAAGAAATCAGATATCAGAAAACCAGAAATCTACATACCAGATCAGAAGAGAAGTCATCTGAAGTCATGTTCACTGAGAATCGTAACGCCATCGATGATCGGTTAGCTCGAAAGTCTTAGTGACACGAGGGTCGATGTCGATTCGGAAGATTTGAACTCAAGAAGCTTCGAGTGTCAAGATGCCCGATCGAGACAAGGTCCGAAGAGAAGTCCATTGAATCAAGAATCCCGAGTCCAAGGGCTTTGAGTTTGAAGAAGCCGAGGATCGGACAATCTCAAGAATATAACAGATTAGATTCAAATTTGATGTGGACCAATGAGAGGAAGACAACCAGCCTGGAAAAGCTGCAAAAAGCTACAGAAAAGTATGGATTTGAATGTGACTCCTTCCAACGGTAACATTCAAATCCACACTATAAATACAAGTTCTTCCCTCATTGTCAGGTGTGGAAAAATGCGTGAAACATCCATCAAGCCAAATCATCTAGCATTCCCACCATAGAACACAGAGAAAGAAATACACACATATATTCAAGAGTGTTCTAGAACCCAATCTAAGCAACCCACGATGTATCCTAAGCTTAGAGAGATTTTCCCATCCTTAGCATTGAGGCTAAACAAATGTAAGGGAAAATCTCAACCTCGTTGGAAACCAAACAAACCTTTACCCAAACCAGTGGGTCGGTTAAGTTTGTAGGTGAGTGTGAACTCGGTAAACATCTAGCAATCCCGAAAGGGAGGGTAGGCAATCCCATGAGGGTGATAAGTCCCGTTTGAGTGTGAACTCGGTAAACATCTGTTGGGTGTTGGACTAACACGTTAAACTAAGTCCAGTTGGTTTAGTAGGTGCCCCTGATGATAGGGAAGAGTGGATGTAGGAGTTGGACTCCGAACCACTATAAAATCGTGTGTTATTTACTGCTTTATGTTTATACTTGTCATATGCATTCTATTATAAGCAAAACAACACACATGAACTTCAAAGTGAAAAATTTGGAATCACTCTTCCCTCACCCCTGTTTTATATGCATCGAACTGAAATGTTTGCTTCCGCACGATCAAAATGGGTTTTCAAATCGGGACCAACAGACCAAATACTATCACATGAACAATTGAGCAAAGCAGAACAACAACATTAACGCAAATTCTCAAGAAGCAAAAAGCCTTCAGAATTTCCGCTGGAAGAACACCATATTTGAAGATTATTCTTAGAGTGTTCATCCCATTGGTCTTAGCAAGAAATCATATCCACTAGAATTTGGCTACCTAAACACCAGGATAGATTTCCGGTTGGAACCCTCAAACATTCTTTACCCAAACTCAAGTTAGGTTAAGTTTGTCACCGCAAGATTTCAGACTAGGGATTCTAGTTTCTGATTTCTGGTTCGGTTGAGTGTGAACTCAATAAATATCTGTTGGGTGTTGGACTAACACATTAAACTAAGTCTTGTTGGTTAAGTTGGTTAAGTTGGTGCCCCTGTGTTAAGGGAAGAGTGGACGTAAGACGGGTTTTGTCTGAACCACTATAAAATCTTTTGTGCATTTACTTGCTTTCGTTATTGCTTTACACTACTCACACTACTGATATTAAAATTGCATACATATTCTAAGTTAACATCGACCGCACCAAGCAAACCGATCGTCAAAGTTGACACTTTAGTCAGCTGATTGAAAACTGACTTGAGAATCTGATTTGATAAAACTGGTTTTTCACACGGGTATTTACAAGCTTCCACACTCTCAGTTAAACTGACGGATATCAAAATGATCTGCCCTCAAGCACTCAGTAAGATTGAACATCAGTCCAAACTGACTCACTAAACTCTGATCGAAGTAACTGCAATCACACCGATCCAAGACGAAAAAGTTTTTAAGTCTATTCACCCTCCCCTCTAGAGACTGCTCTCACAAAACCCGTTCGGGACCTACAAGTGGTATCAGAGTAGTGGTTCTACAGACCACTGGCTTTGAGTATCATCGATTCTTGAGGAAGAATCTTTGTGGTCATTTGAACAGATCTTGAAAAACTGTTTTCAAAACTCATTCGTTTTCAAAAATCACATTCAGCATGGATAATACCTCTGGTATTTATCATGATCTGCCTAAGTTTTCAATTGATGAGTATGCAGATTGGACTATATATATGTGCAATCATCTGGGATTGATAATCGGCATAATGATTGAAGTCATTGAACGAGGACCCATCATCATATATCACGACAACCCAGCGGTTGTTAGAGGAGATCCAGATCATGCACCTGGAAGCCTTGTACGAAAAAAAAGTCCAAATTACGATGGATGCGTAGAAAGAAAGAAAGCTGTATACTCTAGATACAATCGCCAGGCATATAATCATGAAGACGATGGATAAAGTCACCAAGGAGAAAATAAAGTATCTCAAAATAGCGAAACAAATGTGGGATACTATTGCTGAGATGTACGAAGGAAATGATCAGATCAAAGATAGCCGACTACAAGCTGAACTGGTGAAGTTCGAAAAGCTTAAGATGCTACCCAACGAGACCATCAACGAGCTCAATGGGAGGATCACCATGTCAGTAAACAAGCTACGAGAACTTGGAAGAGAGATATCAGACAAAGACATCAACTGCAAGATCCTAAGATCTCTCACCAAGAAATGGGACATGAAAGTCACGGTAATCAAGGATTGCCAAGACATTTCGAAGATGAAGCCAAGTAGCTTGTTCCTAAGCCTTAAAGCTCATGAGTTCGATTTAATCGAAAGAGGGCAAGCAGATGAAGACGAGACACATGTTGAAGCCTCAACATCTAAATCAGTTGCATTCAAAGCAACCAGCAGCAGATCAAAGGCCACTGAACTTGTTGGAAACATAATAAGTCAAGCAGAACAGATCGCTCTGCTTACTAGGAAACTTGAAAGATCGAATATTCAGCTTGGTAAGTATCGCAGATTCTACAAGGATTATCAAGACAGAAGAAACAGGAGGCCAACTGACAGATCACTAGAAAGGAACAAATCAGATGACCGAAGGGATCACAGAGATGATAAAAGAGATGATCGGTCAGAAGAGAGAAGAGATAACAGATCTGACAGAAGGAGTTCAGACTACAATCAGAAAGGAAAGTCACCTGACAGATCCTACAGACGAAGTATCTCACCTGGCAGAGGAAGTTCCGTGGATCGTGGATCATGCTTCAACTGCTTGAAAACCAGTCACTCTGACTCCGACGCCTGGACGACTCCCAGAGAAAGAGAAGAGAAGCGGAACAAAAGAGAGCTACGCTTCAAAGACAAAAAAGCCATGGTTGCTGACACAACAGGAATTGATGATTCCTATCTGCCTTCTGAGGACTCTGGCTACTCATCTCAGAGAAGACTTCGTTCGATAGCGATCTTTGTTGATTTCCTCGAACATGAAGATCTGATATTCTCTTCAGATAACGATGAAATCTGCCTGATGGAAAGGGAGGAAGACCAATCTGAGGTAACCTCCAAACCTTCTGCTTTTTCAATTTCCACACCAGCTATTATTAGCACACCTGCTGGAGAGATTAACTTGCAGCTCTACTCTGAGCAATTGCTTGATGATCTCTCTGATGCAGTAGACACTCATACAATAGTGGAAGCTGGAAATGATACGCTAAGGATCAGAAATAATCAGCTTGTTAAAGAGAACATATTTGTCAAGAAAGCAAATTAACCGAAATCATTTAAAATCGCTCGAAGGTAATCGAGGAACTTAACGTTCTGAGAGTTAAATCTTCTGATCAGGAGAAGTAGATCAAAGATCAGCTAGCAATCAACAAACAACAAGCTGATGATTTCAAAATTCTACAAGCTAAATTTGATGAGCTATTCCGACTACATGAGAGTCTAAAATCTACTGAGGATAGTTTGCGCAAGAAAATAGAGGTTTTCACAAAGTCATCAAAAACTGTTCAAGATATGAACACCTATTTTCGAACGCCGACTAACAAGAAGGGAATTGGGTATGAGAACCCTTCTACATCCTCAAAAGCCCCGTTTGATTCACTTCAGAAGGGTGTAATCAAACGAGTCTCTGACAAAGATACACAAAAAGCTAAACATATATCTGATAAGGGAAAGAGACTTGCTGAGCAAGTAAGGTAAGTGCCTAATCAGAAATGGACCCCAACTGATTAAGCATCAGCCGAGGAATCAATAGAAGAATCCAGTTCTTCTGAAGAGACTTCAACCTGATTAGTAGATTAGGTATCAGAAGAGACAACCTGTAAAAGGGAAATCTAATCTGCGACCCAATCAAGGTCAGCTGCCTAACAGGCAAGCTATAGTTAAACTGCAAAAACCATCTATGCCAAAAAGATATGAATCTTTTGATGGTAGCAGTCGTACCTACCCTTATAACCAGAGACCTAGGGCTGCTGCACCTGAGCCCCACTAGGTTAAAAGAAGACAATCTGTAAAGAAAAATCCCAAGTCTTCTGACTCACCCAAGGCTCACACGAATAATCATACAAATCAGAAAGCATATAAAGAGACGTATGATTATGTTGATATGTATGGGAGACAAATCAGACCTTCTAATCTATCTGATTACCATAGAAGTGTTATGTTTGTGTGGATCCCTAAATCCACCCCCCAGGACCCAATTCCAAAGGGGTACCTAAAGCCTGATTCGATTGCAGGTCCGCGTGGGTTTGGCCAACAGAGGAGGTGTACAAGCAACTATCTGGTACATCGATAGTGGATGCTCAAGGCACATGACTGGAAGCAAACATCTCCTTAGCTCTTACAAAGAACAAGAAGGCCCATGTGTACTCTTCGGTGATGATAACTTTGGCTTCACCAAAGGATTCAGAACCTTAGAGAATGATGGTGTACATGTAACTGGAGTCTCGTATGAGGTACTTCCGAATGAGGTATTTTCAAAGGATCAGACATGTGCCTTTGGTTGAGGGACTTCCGAATGAGGTATTTTCAAAGGATCAGACATGTGCCGCATGTCAGAAAGGAAAACAAGTTAAAGCTTCATTCAAGGGAATACCAGGACCAGCATCCAGTAGAGTACTGCAACTGCTCCATATGGATCTATTCGGACCAGTTACAACAGTCAGTCTCAGTGGACGCAAATATACTCTAGTAATCGTTGATGATTATTCCAAGTTTACTTGGGTTGTATTCTTATACAAGAAGAACGAGACAACGACAAAGATACCCGAGCTGCTCAAGAAGCTACAAAACGAAAAGGGTGTCAGCATTGTAAAAATCAGATCAGATAAAGGTACAGAATTCCTGAATTCTTTTATTACTGATTTTTGCACTGAGTTTGGTATACAGCATGAGACGTCAGCTGCAAGAACGCCACAACAAAATGGAGTAGCAGAAAGGAGAAACAGAACTCTCAAGGAAGCTGTTCGCACTATGTTAGCTGAACATGCAACACCAAGCCGTTTTTGGGCAGAAGCAATCAACACTGCGTGCCACACTCAGAACAGATTTTCTCTGACTAAGACTCACTTCAAAACACCCTATGAACTGTGGAAGGGCAGAAAACCTCGTGTTTCATACTTCCATATTTTTGGGTGCAAGTGTTTCATACACAACAATGGGAAAAGTCAGTTGAAGACTTTTGAGGCCAAGTCAGATGAGGGTATATTCTTAGGATATTCCTCATCCAGCAAGGCTTTCAGGGTTTACAACAAACGAAACCTAGTTGTGGAAGAAACACCCCATGTGGTCTTTGATGAGACATCCTCTGAACAAGAGAAAGCTTCCACAGAACAAGCAGTACCAGAACAACCAATACCTGATACGCAAAAAATGGATCAACTAAGTATCAAGGAGAAAGAATCTGAACATGTAACAGTGTATATCCCAGAACTTGATCTTGCTGATTCACCAGGTCAATCAGACCCTAAGGTACGCACAACTGTCAGTGAAGAAGCTGGTACAGCTGAGACAGTATCAACTGAACCATCTGGTTCAGGGGGAACTCCTGAAGTTCCTACGAACAGACATCAGCACATGATGAGTCCAACATCAGCTGAGACATGTTCTTATCAAGTGGATCATAATTCCACACCACTCCCAATCACTAGTAATGAACTACTATCATAAATGGATGATGTTCTCCAAACAGACGCAAATCAGAAAAGAAGGACCTGGATTACCAGTCATCCAACTGATCTGATTATCGGAGACCCATCTGATAGAGTCAAAACTAGACATCAGATTGGTGAAAGTGCCATGTATTGTTGTTATCTGTCTTTGAAGGAACCAACTACAGTAGAGGAAGCTCTACAAGACGCAAGCTGGATTCTAGCCATGCAAGAAGAACTGGAACAGTTTGAGAGGAATCAAGTTTGGAAACTGGTGGACAGACCAACTCATCAAGACGTGATTGGCACGAAGTGGATATTCAAGAACAAGAGAGATGAGAATAATGTCGAAACAAGGAATAAGGCAAGACTTGTTGCTAAGGGGTATTCACAATTAGAAGGAATAGATTATGATGAGACCTTTGCACCGATCGCCGCTTTAAAAGCCATTCGGCTATTTCGCATATCTTTGCCCACAAAGGGTTCATCATTGTGTATCAGATGGATGTAAAGAGTGCATTCTTAAACGGGGTACTAGCAGAGGAAGTTTATGTCGAACAACCTCCAGGCTTTGAAAAAGGCAACCAAGTGTACCGTTTAAGGAAAGCTCTTTATGGCCTGAAACAAGCTTCTCGAGCTTGGTATGATACACTCTCTCAGTTCTTGATAGACAGCGGTTTCACTAAAGGAATAGTGGACATAACCTTATTCTGAATAGAAGATGGAGAAGATATTCTGATGGTTCAGATTTACGTGGACGACATCATCTTCAGATCTCCCAACAAGAAGTTATGTGAGAAGTTCAGCAAATTGATGCAAGGGAAGTTCGAGATGTCCATGATGGGTCAGATGAATTACTTTCTGGGTTTACAAGTCAAGCAGAGTACAAAAGGGATATTCATCTGTCAGGCGAAGTACACAAGGAATCTACTGGCCAAGTTTGGAGTTCAACATTGTAAAGAAGCCAGAATTCCCATGATGACCGGGTTCAAGATGGATCCAGATGAGGACGGTCAGAAAACTAATCAGAAAGAATATAGGTCTCTCATTGGATCTCTACTATACCTGACTGCCAGCAGACCAGATATCACTTTTGCAGTAGGTGTATGTGCCAGATTTCAAGCAAATCCAATGCAAAGCCACCTAGAAGCAGCTAAGCGGATTCTCAAGTATCTGAAGGGGGCAGTAAACCTTGGTTTATTTTACCCATCAGATGATAATCTAGAGCTTAGTGGGTATTCTGATTCTGATTACGGAGGTTGCAGAATCGACAGGAAGTCAACCTCAGGTTCATGTCAGTTTCTGGGAAATAAACTGATCTCTTGGTTTTCGAAGAAGCAGACATTAGTTGACACATCTACTACTGAAGCAGAATATATGGCTGCAGGAAGCTGTTGTTCCCAACTGCTCTGGCTAAGTCAGCAGCTGAGGGATTACAACATCTTAGCTAAGAACGTACCTATATTCTGTGATAGTAATAGTGCTATTGTAATCACTCAGAATCCTGTTCTACATACAAGATGCAAGCATACCATTTCATCAGAGATCATGTTGAAAAGAAGAATATCAGAATGGAAAAGATCCATACTGACAAGCAGAAAGCTGATATTTTAACTAAGCCGCTAGTTGAGATCAGATTCAGGGAGTTATGCAACGAGCTAGGGCTTCTGGATCTTGGAGAAAAAGCACCAGAAATGTTTGGTGTACTGATCTCCAGAACCAGTTGGTTAACAGACTAACCAGGTTAAGAGGAATCAGTTGAGTTAGGTATCTCAACTGATCAGACAGTCAGGCAAGGAGCCGATCTGAAGTTCAGATAAGAAGCCGATCAAAAATTCAGCCAAGTAGCCGATCTGAAGTTCAGATAAAGAGCTGATCAGTTCAAGATATATCAGATTAAGGGGGAACTTATCAGATTAGAAAGTTACACTTTATAAGTCGATTAAGCTACAGTCAACAAGCAAGCAGTACAAGTTTAAAGCTACAGATCGCATAAGTCAGAAGAAGCAACACAACAATGAAATAATAGAATTTTTCATTGATAAGGACCCGGAGGTCAGATTTACAAGTTACAAGTGATATCACAAGCTACCTACAAGCTATCTTCATGTGGTATTACAAACTACAAGTACAAGAAGACCCAGAGGTCGTTACATAAACCATAAACCATAAACCCTAAGCCAACCCAAGGTATGGAAGGGGAGAGAGAGAGTTCAAGAGCTTGATGCTCTCATTTTCCCCCGACCCTAAAAGGGGTGTGAGAGGCCTTAAGGAAAAACCTGAGCCACCCTCTGAGCTTCGGAGTGAGGAGTGAGAGCGGCCTTGAAGGATTTCTGTGCCAGGAGCCCCTAGACCTAAAATCAATGGGCTCTCCAGCTGTTAAATGGGACACAGTGCCACAGGTTTGGTCATAAAGACCATATGGCCATAAGTGTCACATGCAAATATTGAGTTTGATATATGAAGATCATCTGTTGACTGATGCAGATCGTATACCAAACTCATGTTTTGTTTCAGACTGAGTTTGTTGATGCTAATTTCGTCATCTCGATAGGCGCACAAGGTGCATATGGTTAGGAGAAGTGCCTTCTCATTTGTCTTAGCAGATCCGCCTCCACGGTGGTAAAGAAGCTTTGCATTGATCGTATGTGTAATCTCCGATGATGACGAAAGCAGTGTGAAGGAACACACAGGGTTGATTTGAGAAGCTGAATTCATTGGAAAATGGTTAAAGGTTTTTGCCGGGAGTTTCACCGAAAATAAGGAATTCATCGGAAAACATGGAGTATAAGCTAAAGAAAGATGAATGGTTTATGTTGTGTTGTTTGACTAACACCCCAGGCCAATTTATAGAAGGAAATTAAGGGTATAAATGCAAATTTATTTTCTCGGAAGACCTTAAGAGAAATTTGCATCGACAACTGTTGGGAGATGAATTTAATAAAAGAAGATTTTGATTAGATCCCAAAACTCCTGAGTATGACATGTTCAGGATAAACTTGATAGTTGAGTCAGGATTCAGTTTTAGAGTGTTCAGGATGTTATCTGCACAATGTATAGTCAGCTGATATAGATCAGGATAGATTCTAAAGATTCTGAAGACTCAGTAAGTTTCGAAGAAAACCGAAGTTTCAAGATGAAACCGAATTTCAAGTTTCAAAGATGAAATCGAGAAATCAAGACTCAAAGGAGAAATCGAGATATCAAGACTCAGTGAGAAACTGAGAAATTGAAGACTCAACATGAAGACTCAAAGATATCGGTGAAGATTCGGAAGACATCAAGACTCGTAAGACTCGAGATATCAAGATCGAAGACAAAGGATCTTGAAGGCATAAAGAATTATCGAAGACTTCGATAAATCTTGAATGCTTTCGAAGATAAACTCGAATGTTCCGAGGCACTGAAAATATCTATCTGAAGAATACAATACTGAGAAATACGCGATTACTTAGAAAAATAGATATTGACCAAGACATTCAGATGCAGACAAAAGGAACTAAAATAAAGTGTTGTTAAGGTTATATCACTCAGAGATATTGACCAAAAAAGAGCCGTTGTGTTTGTCTACTTAACTGAAGAAAAGAGCCAATCAGAAGAAGACAACATCGTACTTTTTATCGACTTCGAAAGCGACAGTCATCAAGCATGTCAAGTAGTACTTATGTTCGATCGCAAAAAAGTGGTATTTGGCGGCAAGATGAAAAGCAGATTGCCTAAAACATGTTAGGGAGTGTCAAACCCTAAATATAGTCGTTCATCACACACCATAAGAGGAAACTCATGGAGCTATCTCTTCCAACGGATAGTTTTTCTAGAGTGACCTTGGTGCCTGCCTATAAATACTTGTGACCATCTACATTGAAGGTTACGGGAAATTTGTAAGCAACTCAAGAGCTCAAACTTATTATTGCAAGTTGAAGCACTCGAAAACCCAAGAATTTCCCAAGTGCTTTATATCGAAGAGAGCTCATTCACTAAGCCTAGTCTTGATAAGATATATCCAAAGCTTAGTCGAGATATCCTAGCCTTTGCATTGTTCTTAATTGTAAAGGATATCTCATCCTAGTTGGAAACCAACCAAGAAACCCCAAACCCTTTGTAAGGTAGTTTGAGTGTGATTGTTGGTGAGTTGGAGTTGTAAAGAGTTAGTAAACTACATTGAGGTAGTCAGAAAACTCTAGAGAAGAAGTGAGTAAACTATCTTGGATAGTCAGAAAGCTTGTGTGTGTGTTTTGAGTAAGTAAACTACAGAGGTAGTCAGAAAGCTCAAAATAGAAAGGTTAGTAAACTACAGAGGTAGTCAGAAAACCTTAGGAAGTGGAAAGGTTAGTAAACTACAGAGGTAGTCAAAAAACCTTAGGAGGTGATTAAGGAATTTATCTGAAGAGTCAGAGAGAGTGGACGTAGGAGCTTGAGTCTCTGAACCACTATAACTTGTTGTGTTATTTGCTTTCTGTATTGCTTTGATTAACTGTTGCATACCTTTAAACTGAAAGCATATTTTCACTGATATTCAGTTGGAATCAATCCACTGAAGTTGCATCTAACTGAATCACAGTCTAATCACTATTCCATTAAAAGGAAGGTTTTCAGCAAAGCATAAAACGAGTATAAACTTAGGGCCAACCATTCCGCACATCTGAGTAGCTATTCAGGCAACTCAGTATCTCTGAAAACTCAGGCTCAGTTGGGATTATCTGAGGTTTCTGAAAGCAGCTCAGGATCACTGTCTCAGGTAGACTTTGACTCAGGGCGATCTGTGCTTCTCAGGACCAAATCATCAGGACAACCTGACCCAAGATGACCTCAGTGAAGAAAAGTTTTAAAATCACTGAACACGTGTATTCCCCCCCCCATACACGTGTAAAACTCGTTTGCACCGGGACCAACAAGTGGTATCAGAGCAGGAGTTCAAAAGGTTCACTAATTTCAGAGTGACCACCTGTACTGATCTATTTTAAAACCTGTCTCTGATCTGATACCAACAAGTGGTATCAGAGCAATGGTTCAACTTGACCACCTGCTTTGTTGACCATAGTCTTATTTGCTAAAGATTCTTGTGGTCTATCTGAACAGATCTTATTTGCTGAAATCTTCAAAGACTCAGACATAATGTCTTCTAAGAAACTTCCCATGTTCTCAGTAGAGAACTACGATTTGTGGAGATTGAGAATGCAGGCTCACCTGTATTCTAACCATGAACGTATGTGGAGAGTGGTCTCTGAAGGACCATTCCAATTCATTGTGGTCAATCCCAGAGTTACAGAAATGAGAGAAATGATCCCAGGACAAAATTTCCTAAGTCTGATGACCAACTTACTCCTGAGGAGAGGAAGTTAGTCAATCTAGACTATATTGCCAAAGACACACTATATAGCACAATTGATGATGGTGTGATGGGAATGATTTCTCATTGTAATACTGCCAAAGAAATATGGGATACACTAGTTGTAATGTGCCAAGGCACAGATCATATCAAGAAGAACAAACTTTCAGTTGCCATTGGAAAGTTTGACAGTTTTGAAATGGAAGATGGTGAATCTATTGACAGACTGGAAGTCAGATTCACTAGTATAATGATCTAAATGCACTTGGAAAGAGATATCCACAAAGAGAAGTAGCATTGAAAATTCTTAGAGGTCTATCTAAGAAATAGGATATTCATGCAGTGGTGATTGAAAACACCAAGAACATTGATTCAATGCCGTACCAACAAGTCTTCTATGAGCTGAAAGCTTATGAGTTTGTTATTGATAAGAAAACAAAGAAAGCTGACAGCAAAGATGATTCTTCATCTAGTAAAAATGTGGCTTTCAAAGCCAAGGATAAAACCTGTAAAACTAGAGAGTCTGAGAACTCCCTTGCTAAAAATCAGGATGAGCTAGAGGATAAGCTAGTACTGATGGCAAGGAAGTTTGAAAGGCTTAATAGTAGATATGGAAAATATAAAAACTATTACCGGAATCACAGGTACCAGAGAGATTCAAAGGCTGAGGACAGATCCACTGAGAAGAGAAAAGACCTGAAAGCTGAAGGATCTTCATCCAAAAAGAAGGACTCCAAGACAAAGGAGGAAAGTGATCAGGATGATGATGCCAACAGATGTTATAACTGCCAAAAGAAAGGCCACTTCCAGTATGATTGTGCAGACCTAAGTGCTAAGGAGAGAAGAGAAAGGCAAGCAAAGAGAGACAAGAAGTTCTCCAGCAAGAAAGTCATGGTTGCAGAAGAAGAACACTCTGAAGAAGGTTCCAGCTCTTCAGATGAAATGTTCTCAGATAGTGACAATGATGACATCTGTCTAATGGCTGTGGAGGAGGTAAATTCTTCTTTCTCTGTTGTTGCTCCTACACTAGCACAAGAGTTGTCAAGTTCCACTGTAAACAGTCAATTTGACCTGATGGATTCTTTTGAGAGTCTGATGAAGGACTATGTTGTTTTACAAGAACTACTGAATGAAACCCAAGAGCAGAACAAAGAACTGATTGCTGAAAATCTTAAGTGGAAAGACTCTAGTAATGCTGAGATCACTTCTCAATTAATGGGAACTACTGATGAACTGGATGTTCTGAAAGTACAACTCTCAGAGAAAGAAAAGTTGATAGAGACCCTAAATGGAAAACTAGAGAAATCCACTGAGGAGATTCAGCTGATCAGAACCAAGTTCGATGACCTCTCTGAGAAGCATGAAACTCTACAAAAATGTGAGGATAGTGCGCAGAGAAAGCTAACTCTATTGAATTCTGCATCTAAAGTAAAAGATGAAATTCAGAGTTATCAGAGACCTGCCACTATAAAATCTGGATTGGGATACATTCCAAGGGGAACCTCACAAGGTCATCTGAATGCTGCATCAAGTAGCAAGAAGACTGTCTTTGTTAAACAAGTGGCACCTATCCTTCGAACTGAAGAATTGCCCAAAGTTTTAGACAAGGGAAAAGGACCTATGGTTCCAAAAAAACTTAATGTTCAGGTAAGAAAGCCTAAACCTCAGGTGAAGGCTAGAAAACAAGACCACTCAGTAGGAAAATTTCAGGCAAGTACTTCGAAGCCTCAGGCTAAGAATGCAAACCTGAAAGGATCTGCACTGAACCAGCAGAGGAATTTTCAGAAGAGAAACACTCAGCAGAGACATTCTCAACTGAAAAGACCAAGTCCTCAGATTACTGAAAGACCCCAATTTCAGTACAGGCAACCTAAACCCCACTTGCCTAAGGTTAAAGGTTACCTGAACCCAAGTCAACAAAGATTCAGACCAGCTGTACAGAAGCCAAAGCAATGGAACAAAAGGCATGTACCCAAGAAAAGTTCTAAGGCTCATGTTCATGCCAAGGCTAGCACTCATACACAAGACACTGCTAAGGCACCCAAAGTGGTAAATGTGTATGTAGATGTTTATGGAAGACAGACCAGCCACTCTAAAGTGATTAGAGTTGTCAGGCAGATTTAGATTCCGAAAGGTACAGCTAACATGGTAGGACCCTACACCAATTGGGTACCTAAGAATTGATCTGTTTTTCAGAAGAAAAACAAGGGCACTGAGCTGATTGAAGATCACATAGCACTGATGAGTGGAGATGAAATGGCCCCTGCTGTATGGTATCTTGACAGTGGATGTTCAAGACATATGACAGGATTCAAGCAAATACTCAGTGACTATGTAGAGCAAAGAGGCCCTCAAATCACATTTGGAGATAACTCCAAGGGACAGACTGAAGGATATGGAACTTTGGAAATCGATTCAGTTCATATCCATGGTGTTTCATATGTATCTGGATTGAAGCATAATTTGCTTTCAATAAGCCAATTCTGTGATAAGGGATTTAATGTTGAGTTCTCAAAGAACTTATGTTATGTGAAAGATGATATCTCACAGAAAATACTACTGACTGGTACTAGAAAAGAAAATGTGTATCTCACAGATACCAGTTGGTTATGGCATAAAAGGATGAATCACCTGAATTTCAAAACCCTGAATAAACTTGCAAGATTAGCACTTGTGAGAGGGTTGCTAAATGAAGTGTTCAGTAAGGAACATGTTTGTGATGCATGCCAAAAAGGAAAACAAATTAAAGCATCATTTAAAAGCAAAGTAGATGTTTCTACTGAGAGAATAATTCAATTGTTGCATATGGATCTTTTTGGTCCAGTAACACCAGTGTGCACTAATGGCAGGAAATATGCACTCGTAGTAGTTGATGACTACTCAAGATATACTTGGGTCATATTCTTACTCAGTAAGAAAGAGACTCAGATAAAACTGCCTGAACTACTGAGAAGGCTCAGTATTGAAAAGAACCTGAGTGTGGTCAAAATCAGATCAGATAAAGGAACTGAATTTATAAACCATATTATATCTGATTATTGTGCAGCAAATGGAATAACTCATGAAATATCAGCTGCAAGGACCCCTCAACAAAATGGTGTTGCTGAGAGAAGGAACATGACTTTAAAAGAAGCTGCAAGGACTATGATAGCTGAAGCTGATATTCCTAAAAGATTTTGGGCTGAAGCTGTCAACACTGCATGCTATTCTCAAAACAGATCCATGCTGACCAAGAGTCAAGGCAAAAAACCATACGAGCTTTGGAATGAAAGGAAGCCTCTTGTTTTTTTCTTTCGTGTGTTTGGTTGCAAGTGTTTCATACACAATAATGGTAAAGATCAGTTGAAAACATTTGATAGCAAAGCTGATGAAGGAATATTCTTAGGATATTCTGAAGTCAGTAAAGCTTTCCGAGTTTACAACTATAGGACTCTTATTGTGGAATAAACACCTCATGTTGTTTTTGATGAATCTATTTGTGTTCAGAAGAAACAGGAACATGATGCAGAAGAACTGACCAAGAGAATCACCAGACTAAGCCTGAAAAAGAATGACAAATCATCCTCTGAACCTAAAAAGAAGAAGTCAGTCACCTTCTATGAATGGAGTGACTCAGACTCAGACAAAGAAGTTCAGGATGGAACTCAGGATGGTGAGACTCGGGAAAACCAACACAACAAAGCTGACCAATCTGAACAGACACCAGTTCAGACTCAGGCATGTGATGCCAATGAAGATATGGTCACAATTGAGGCAATTTCTGAATCTAATAACCAAAGGGGAACAAATGTCTCTGACAATGTTCTGAATGGAATTTCCCCTGAGGAAGATGATTCCCTTTCTCCTTTTCTGTTGTTCCCTGAGTTTAATGAACTGCTTGAACCTAACATTTCAAATGTTGAGGATATTATTGTAGGGGGAACATTTAGAAGAAGTTGGTTAGATAGTCATCCTACAAGTCAGATTGTGGGTGATCTAACTGAAGGTGTCAAAACAAGAAGGTTCCATGGTGAAAGTGCACTATTCTACTGCTTCCTATCAGAGAAAGAGCCAACTGAGATTGAAGAAGCTCTACAAGATTCTTTTTGGATTACTGCTATGCAAGAAGAGCTGAATCAATTCTCAAGAAATGAAGTATGGGAGCTAGTGGATAGGCCTGAAAGGCACAATGTTATTGGAACCAAGTGGGTATTCAAGAATAAAAGAGATGAGAACAACAATATTGTAAGAAACAAGGCAAGGCTAGTTGCACAAGGTTATTCCCAAGAAGAAGGCTTGGATTATGATGAAACCTTTGCACCTGTTGCAAGACTAGAAGCCATCAGATTGTTTCTTGCATATGTTGCCCACATGAAGTTCACAGTCTATCAGATGGATGTGAAAACTGCATTTCTGAACGGTGTGCTTAAAGAAGAGGTTTATGTGGAGCAACCTCCTGGTTTCAGACAGAATGACCGAGTTTACAGGCTCAGAAAAGCCTTGTATGGTCTTAAGCAAGCACCCAGAGAATGGTATGATACCCTTTCTCAGTTTCTTACTAACCATGGTTTTATCAAAGGAACTGTTGATAGAACTCTGTTCAGGATAGAAGATGGGGAAGATATCTTACTAGTTCAGATATATGTAGATGACATCATTTTTGGATCTCCAAACCATCAGTTGTGTGAAAAGTTTTCAACACTGATGAAAGGAAAGTTTGAGATGTCTATGATGGGGGAGATGAATTTCTTTCTAGGACTTCAAGTGAAACAATCAAAGGAAGGAATCTTCATCAACCAAGCAAAGTACACCAGAGATCTGATTGCCAAGTATGGTGTACAGAATTGCAATGCAGTTAGGATTCCTATGAATACTAACTACAAGATGGATCCTGATCCTGAAGGCAAATAAGTAAGTCACACTGATTATAGAATGATCATTGCTCTATCTCACAGCAAGTAGGCCGGATATAACATTTCCTGTTGGGATATGTGCAAGATACCAAGCTAATCCTAAGGCTAGTCACATGGAGGTCGCCAAAAAATCTTTGAAGTATCTTAAAGGGCACGATGAATAGAGGATTATGGTATCGGTGATGATAACCTTGAATTAAGCGGCTATTCGGATGTCGACTATGGAGGTTGTAGAATTGTGAAATCCACTCTGAGGAACTTGTCAATTTCTTGGAAATGGTGATATCCGGTTTTCAAAAAAGCAGACCTCGATGTGAGCAACCGATTCTCTTGAAAATTTGAATACATGGCTGCGGGGAAGTTTGTTGTGCCTGATTCTTTGGCTCAGACAACAATTAAGGGATTATAAGGTTGTAGCCAATGAAGTACCAATATTTTGTGACAATAATAGTGTTATTGCTATTTCACAAAATCCGGTATTGCACACCAGATGCAAGCATGTGGATATCAGACATCACTTCATCAGAGATCATGTAGAGAAGAAGGACATCAGGATGGAGAAGATTCATACTGATAAGCAGAGAGCTGATATCTTGACTAAACCATTGGCTGAATCAAGATTTTAGGAACTATCAGTTGAATTAGGGATGTTGGATCCAGGTGTATAGAGTAAATCTGAAAAATTGAAGGTTTTCAGATGCATGAAGTTTTCTCAGGATTCTACTGAGAAACTCAGGATAAAATTGGAAATCTTGAATGGAGTCTTGGGAAATTCGGGTGAATGAAGGTCGAAGATTCGATTATCATCTTGAACGATTCGATTTTTCGATTATCATCTTGACATTTTATCAAGGTCAATACTCAGTAAGACTGATAGAGGAAAATTAATCTGAAGAAGTAATGACTCATGCAACTCATTTATTGCTTAAGTGAAACTCAGTCATCATTTGCAATAAATAACATAACACCTGAAGAATGTTTTTGGGCGGGATTTTTGAAAAACCGAGGAAGGTCAACAGTCATTAATTGCTCTGATTCAATTAATCACCAATAAGGTTAAAATGGCGGCGTATCTTTCGTGAAATCATCCTTTCACTTACCCAATTAATCGGTGATCAATCTCAACCGTTGATTTTCATCAATCGATATGACTTCCCACGAATCGATCGATATATTCTTTTGAAATCCATTCAAGCCCCATTTCATAAAACCTTCATCTCCAAAAACACTCTGCAACTAAAAACCCCTTTGCCCAGAATTCTTCATCGTTCCAAAACCCTACCTTCAAAATTCTCAAAATGACTTTCTCTATATTCGATAAATTGGCTATTTCCAACAAACCATGGTATGAATATGTGGTATCGCTTGAAAGCTCATCCAACACGACCCACGAAGAAGAGGCGCTACACATGATCCGAATCGCAAAACTCACAAATCTAATCGCAAGTCAACCGGAGGGCGAATACTCTAAAGAGGTAATAGAGTTTGTCTCAAATCTGAAAATAGATGAGGAAGATCGTATGGAGTCTGAGATTACTGTTTCCCATCTAGAACATAGCTCGAAATATGTAAATTTTGTACGGGAGCTGTATATAGTCCCTAAAAATTTGAATGATGTTTTTGAGTTGTGTGATAGAGGAGAGGATCCCACAACTTATATGTTGGGTCGGGAGCAGGAATACCTTGATAGGATAACAGAGCATCCTATTAAGTTTGAGGCGACTCTGAATAAACGGCATTTGAAGCCGAAGTACAGAGTCTTGCTAGATATTGTTAGTAAGTGAATAATGAGTCGATAAGGGAGTTTTGAGCAGATAAGCACTCCCAAGCTTAGATTGATGGCTGCAATAGATGATTCACCCACCAAAGATTTCAATTGGTTGAAGTACTTGATTAGAGTGGTGAGTGACCAGGTAAAGCTGATCAAGAAGGAGGATGGATCGATCTCGATCAAAGGCAAGATACTCCATGCAACCAAAATAGTTTTTATTTTGGAGATGTGTCGTGAAGAGGAGGATATTTTTGCTGACTCCACTCCTTTCCCAAAGTCTAAAGTTATGTTCAAGCCAATAGCTACCAGAAAAACTTTGAAAGGGAAGAAAGAGAAGAAAGTGGAATCCACTGCTGCTGCTGAAGAAGCCCATCAAGCCAGGGGGAAGGCTTTGATGGAGGTGAAGAGGGAGAAGGGTGAAGCATTGAAGAAGAAAACCCTTGCTCCAAAGCGCAGAAGGATGTTGATTGCCACTGAGGAGGAGGTGAGTGAGCCTGAGGAGGTGCAACCTGAGGGCCAAAAAGCTCAGAAATTGCCTTTACAAGTGTTGACACAGGTTGTATCCTCGACACAGGAGCAAACTGAGGAGCAAGTCTTCTCTGAGGTTCTTGAGACGTCACTGAGCTCAGACAAATTCTCTCAAGAAATCTTCCAAGGACCTCAGACCTCAAAGCAAGTTCAGATTCCCACTGAGGAAGTGCCTTCTTAGACCTCAGAGCAAGCTCAGATTCCCACTGAGGAAGTGCCCGCTCAATCCTCAGAGCCAGCTCAGATTCAACCTGAGGAGTTGCCTATCCAATCCTCAGATTTTGCTGAGCCTCAGGAGCTGCTGAACCTTGATGAGCTCCTGAGTGATCCATTCCTTGATCCCTCAGAAGATTTTCCCACTGAACCTGAGAGCCTGAAGCTGAAGAAGGGCGAAGCTGAAGAGACTGAGTGGCGAAGCAAGGGGGAACGATTCATTCTAGATCGGTACCCTAAGCTAAGCACATATCCTGACCTCCAGAATCTCTTTTTCAGACTGAGGTCATCTGTCTACATTCTTAACCAGACCTTGCCTGAAATGCTCAACATCGCTTCATTCAGAGGTGAAGACTGGTGGAATGAGGAGACAACTGTTCTTACAGATCTCCGGGTTCAGAAAAACCAAGCTCAGGATGAAAATTTCTGATTTTGATGAGCTGGTTAAGATGAAGCTTGCTGAGAGAGAAAAAGCTGAGGTTGGTGCCCCGAGCTTCAAAGACAAAAACCAAGATGGGGACCAACAAGGGAATGATGAGAGTCAATCTCAGATGGAGAAAGATAATCTCGATCTTTGGAGAGCTTCGCTATCACACATCCTCAAACTGAAGTTAGTCTTCAGGTAACTTTTGGCACTATTAAAAATTATGCCAGGGCTACTGAAGTATCTATCTTTAACTCTGTAATGTCGATATCGCTGATCGAGGCTCAGGTGGACACCCAAGCTCAGGTGGAAACCCAGACTCATTTGAGATCGAAGCTCAGATTGAGGTGAAGCTTCGAGTTGAGATCGAACTCGGTCGAGCAACCCATTTCGGGATAAGAACAAATCTCATATGCTCCTGAGATTGATCTCACTCCCATTGTGGAGAAACTGGAGAAGGTTGGGCCAATCATGGACAAAGTTGCTCAAATAGAAGAAGTTTTGGCCAACCAGAACCAGAAGATGGAAAGTCTGAGTTCTTCTTCAGACCTGATACAACTTCAGACTACTCTGACTGAAAAGATGACTGCCATTGAAGGAAAGGTGGATGGAGTCAAAGCTGAATTAAGTCAGAGCTGAAGCAAAAGTATCAGGAAAGGACTGAATTTCTTGAAGCCAAGCTGGTGGAGAAGAATGAGATGCTTGTCAAAAATGCTGTTGAGGAAATGAGCTCCATGCTCATGACCAAGATGACAAATATGTTTAAAGAAGCTCTCTCCAACCAGTTTGCCCACATGTCTGAAGAGTTCTCAATGGCGAAGAACCGCCTGAGGAGATTAGAAGAAGAGCAAGATCAGTTGGCGGGGAGAAGGCGAAGTGTCGACAAGGAACAAAGATCACATGGACATTGACTATCAAACTTTCGCCAAGGTATGATACCAAGAAGGGGGAAAGACCCGGAGCTGATCTGAGAAAATTATTGGAACATACCTTAGGAAGAAAGGCAGATAAAGAAGCAGAAAAGAAAAGCATTGCTGAAGCCTTGCAAGAAGTTGAAGCCACTGAGAAGCTGAAATTCAAGAAGGTGGAGAAGCCTGTCTACACTCAAGTTTCTGAAGAAACCATGCAAGAAGTAGCTGCTGAGAAGCTGAGTGCTAGAGGAAGAGTTGGAACAAGCCTAGCTGGTGTTGAACTGCCCATCAAAAGGAAGGTTGTGGCTTTTGTTGAGCCCGAAGGAAAAAGAGCTAAGGCTTCTAAGCCAACTCAGAGGAAGTTGATTATGGATATTGAAGAGTCTGAGGTAGAGCCGCAAAAAGAAGTCTTCAATACCAAGAAAGCTCTGAGATCACTTCAAGTCGAGCAAGCCAAGAAAACTGCTGCTTCAGTATCTAGAGTACCCTTGATAAGGAAAAAGAAGGAAGAAGAGCAGAGGCGAAGAAGTTGTTTCAAGAAGTTCGCGAGCAAGAGGAGAGGGAATGTTAAAGCACAAAAATGGTCGCACATTGACAAGTGGATGCCAATCCAGTTCAATGATGCATGGGAAGAGATTAAAAGAACCTTTTGGTTTTACTACGATGTGCTAAGAGAATGGAGAGGGGAGAACTCAGATTCTAATGAGGCTTTCATTGACTATCTGCTGACCTTTTATCCGAAATACTTAGAAAGTTGGATCAATCTTGCTGATGAAGGAAAGGTTCAGATCACAGCCCCTGGTCCATACTCATACCCTCCTCCTAGGCTGGAGAATGGCTTGGTGAATGAAACAACCATTTCTCAAGAGATTGCTCAGTATGCCATTCAGTTAGGCCTGACAGGGAACAATCCTGATATCATCAAGGAGAGAGATGCACTGAAGAAAAGATATTATGGAATGTTTAACCTTGAAGTGCCTTCTGATGAGGTGGAAGAAGAGAACTGAAGACCTAGAGCTGAAGAGCAAAAGAAGACTGAAGATCAAGACTGAAGACTCTTGTAATTTCTTTATCTTTTTGTCTTTATTTTCTGATAAGTTCATTGTAAGTTGTAACATTCTATCATACATCAATGAAACTTTACCTTTTATGCTCAAAGATAATATCTCATTATCGTACTTTACATGTCTTTACTTTTGATATGCCTGATTATTGTTGAAGAAATTTTTAGGAGATTGATTGTGTAAAATGTTGGGAGATATACCATTCTTGTAATAGGAAAAACTGAAACCTGAGTATAGGTTAAGTGTTTTGTAACAAGATGGTTTTGGCATCATCCAAAAGGGGGAAATTGTTAGGAGATGAATTTAATAAAAGAAGATTTTGATTAGATCCTAAAACCCCTGAGTATGACATGTTCAGGATAAAGTTGATAGTTGAGTCAGGATTCAGTTTTAGAGTGTTCAAGATGTTATCTGCACAATGTATAGTCAGCAGATATAGATCAGGATAGATTCTGAAGACTCAGTAAGTTTCTGAAGAAACTGAAGTTTCAGTATGAAACTGAAGTTTCTAAAGTTTCAAAGATGAAATCGAGAAACCGGAGACTCGATGGAGCGAGATATCAAGACTTCGGAGAAATCGAGATATTGAAGACTCAAGTGAGAAATCGAGAAATCAAGACTCAAAGATGAAGACTCGAAGATATCACCAAGATATCTGTGAAGATTCGAAGACATTCAAGACTCGTAAGACTCGAGATATCAAGACCAAGATCGAAGACAAATGATACTGAAGGCACAGTAATTATGCGAAGACTTCAAGAATGTCTTGAATGCTCAAGATATAAACTGAATGTTACGAGGCAATCGAAAATATCTATCCAAGAATACAAATCGAGAAATACGTGATTACTTAGAAAAATAGATATTGACCAAGACATTGGGATGCGCATAAAAGGAACTAAAACAAAGTGTTGTTAAGGTTATATCACTTTCGAGAGATATTGACAAAAAGAAGCGCTTGTGTTTGTCTACATAACTGAAGACAACAACCAATCAGAAGAAGACAACATCAGATTTTATCTTGACCTTTGAAAGCGACATGTAACTGAAGCATGTCAGTAGTACTATTTTCCAGACTGGAAAAAAGTGGTGACTGGCTGCATGAAAAGAAGATTGCCTAAAACATTCTAGGGAGTGTCAAACCCTAAATATAGCCGTTCATCACACACCGTAAGAGGAAACTCATGGAGCTATCTCTTCCAACGGATAGTTTTTCTAGAGTGACCTTGGTGCCTGACTATAAATACTTGTGACCATCTACATTGAAGGTTACGGGAAATTTGTAAGCAACTCAAGAGCTCAAACTTATTATTGCAAGTTGAAGCACTCGAAAACCCAAGAATTTTCCAAGTGCTTTATATCGAAGATAGCTCATTCACTAAGCCTAGTCTTGATAAGATATATCCAAAGTTTAGTTGAGATATCATAGCCTTTGCATTGTTCTTAATTATAAAGGATATCTCATCCTAGTTGGAAACCAACCAAGAAACCCCAAACCCTTTGTAAGGTAGTTTGAGTGTGATTGTTGGTGAGTTGGAGTTGTAAAGAGTTAGTAAACTACATTGAGGTAGTCAGAAAACTCTAGAGAAGAAGTGAGTAAACTATCTTGGATAGTCAGAAAGCTTGTGTGTGTGTTTTGAGTAAGTAAACTACAGAGGTAGTCAGAAAACTCAAAATAGAAAGGTTAGTAAACTACAGAGGTAGTCAGAAAACCTTAGGATGTGGAAAGGTTAGTAAACTACAGAGGTAGTCAGAAAACCTTAGGAGGTGATTAATGAATTTCTCTGAAGAGTTAAAGAGAGTGGACGTAGGAGCTTGAGTCTCTGAACCACTATAACTTGCTGTGTTATTTGCTTTCTGTATTGCTTTGATTAACTGTTGCATACCTTTAAACTGAAAGCATATTTTCACTGATATTCAGTTGGAATCAATCCACTGAAGTTGCATCTAACTGAATCACAGTCTAATCACTATTCCATTAAAAGGAAGGTTTTCAGCAAAGCATAAAACGAGTATAAACTTAGGGCCAACCATTCCGCACATTTGAGTAGCTATTCAGGCAACTCAGTATCTCTGAAAACTCAGGCTCAATTGGGATTATCTGAGGTTTCTGAAAGCAGCTCAGGATCACTGTCTCAGGTAGACTTTGACTCAGGGCGATCTGTGCTTCTCAGTACCAAATCATCAGGACAACCTGACCCAAGCTGACCTCAGTGAAGAAAAGTTTTAAAATCACTGAACACGTGTATTCCCCCCCATACACGTGTAAAACTCGTTTGCACTGGGACCAACAACAACGCGTAAGGAACACGCAGCTAATGGTTGGATGAGTTGACGGTGTGAGTAATCATAACGTATCTATGCCATTATTACGGAATGTCAAATCGCGCCGATTTGGGAATCGAGGCTACCTTTTGACTCCCCGAAGTAAATGTTTTGGCGAGAGTATGACGTCAGTGCATAGTAAATGCGGGCTGAATAGAAGAAGACTGAAGGATGAAGTGTATCGGATAAGTGGATCAGATAAGAGAATCAGATAAGTGGATCAGATAAGTAACGAAATGGTTCGAGCAAAGAATCTGATCAGATAAGTGGAATATTGTTGGGAAATGATTAAGGCTACCATCAGTAAGGTCAACATGTACCAGATCAGATCACAGTGGTAACTGGTTGATTACAATATCAATCAGTCAGATACGTTTCTCATTTATCCTTTTCTGAACATCTTACATGCGTTATTTAAATAAAATTGATTTTCACTCTGTTTTCTTAACTTTATGACGCATGCACTGCAAAACATTTAATGCGGACATGGGAATGTGTATTTAATGTGTTTTATTGCGAATTTTTTTAGTCCGAAATATGAGAAGACTTCTTTACTCAACCGTGCGATTAAATTTTTTTTTCGGCCGACTAATCTCAGCCACCGATTTCAAAACACGGATACTTGAGTACTTTGGAAAGTTGTGCAAAAAGGTTTTCCCTCGCATACTACAAAGTCAAATCTTTCTCAGAAAACTTCTTTCCACTACTTCGTCTTCTCAAAACTCTTAAAAGATCATATTTTTCCAAAATCTTCAGAAAGTTACCTTCAAAATCAATTGATTCTATCCTTTCGTTTTCTCATTTCTCGAATCAATTTCTGGTAATTTTTCTTTGAGTACTGCAAGATTTTAATTCACTCTGGTGCCTAGGTTTACAAGTCGTGATGATATGGTTCTATAATTTATATCGATCTATACGCTTACATGCTAAATTGATGCTTAAATTACTGGTTTGACTGAATTTATTAAAATATTTTACTCAAACTAAACATCAATTTGCATATCGTACAGAAATGGCATATCTTGTTCCACGACCGGGCCAAAGGAAGAAGTTCTGCAACTTTGCATCGATGAAGAAAGACATCATTGATGAGAAGTATGTAGTATTCACAATCACCTCAGATCCTGAATCGCTGGAAATTCTGGAGTGCTTACGAGCGTGTGGACTTGAACGATATTGCTCTACACATCAGAACATTGTCCACACCCATGAAGCCCTGGAGTTTCTATACAATCTACAGAGGGATGAAGATATTGATGCTGACCTGATTTCTCCCGTTGGTGGACTGGAAGTACGAGTGTCAAATGAGGATATCCAGAGGATCTTTTGGCCTAACTCGAGGAAGCATCAATCCAGAGACCTACACGACTGATGTAGGAGAGAAGGAATTTCTTGAAGCCGAGCTGTTGAGACCAGCAAACAAGGAGAACACGACGAACGCCAAAGCCTCCTACCTTAAGAGGAAATATCGCCTTCTCCTTGAGATCGTTCAGAAGGTGATCATGTGCTCAACTTACAGTCTTGATTCTGTCACTTCCTATAAGATCAGTCTCATGGCTGCAATAATCAAGAAGGCTTCAGATATGGATTGGTTGGGTATGGTCAAGGCACGTTTGCGGAAATGCTCGGGGATGTTCGAACTGACCCAGAGAAATGAAATGTGCTTATCTTCCAAGTGCTCCTTCATTCACAAAATCTCAATCATTCTGTCAGATAAGCTGCCAAAGAACTACGAATGGAATGAGAATGGAGCGAAGATATATCAAGCAAAGCACAAGGCCATATTGGGCAAAGATGAGTCCCTACCTGGACAATCTGATGAGGATCCAACTCCTTATGTGCCCAAACCCAAGGGAGAAAATAAGGGAAAAGAAAAGGCAACTGCATCTTCTGAAGCGCAGGGAATGGCCATTCCAGAGAAGAGGATGAAGAGGAAGGATCTGGCCAAGAAACCAGATGCTCAGCGGAAACGTCAGAAGAGAGTTACATCTCCTCTGAAGACTGCTCCAAGTTCTACCCAGCGAGTTAGCAGAACGAAGGATCTGATGCAAGTGGAATCAGAAAAGGAGATAGCAGTCAGTTCTGAGCAAACTGCCAGAGAAGTAAGGGAAGAGCAGATGATCGAAGCAGAAGGAGAGATATCTGTCAGAGGGACAGAAGTGGAGCAATCTGAGGAAGAATCACCATCTAATTCTCTGCCTCTCACTAAGATCTTCCAGAAAGCAAGATCGCCAACGCCCACTTCCAAATCACCATCACCCTCTCCTCAAAAATCATCACCACCACCCTCCCCTCATAAAATCTTCTCACCCTCACCCTCACCTATCAGATTACCAAGATCTCCCACTCCCCCAATCAATGAACCAGTTCAGGAAACACGCTGAAAACGAACCTGAACCACAAATATCCCAATCTCCAAACAAGTCACAAGCACCTGAGAGATCTGACAAGCGAGTGTCCATCTCTCATAATCCCTTCAATACTAGAACCGTGCTGGCTTCACCTGTTCCAGAAAGCCCCATTATAAGGATAATGAAGCAACAGATCAAGGAGTATCTGCTGGATCTGTGCCCTGAATTGGATCAACATCCTGGCATCCAGCAACAGGTAGAGGAAATTGTGTTCTGGAGGGATATCAGACTGAAAAGCATCGAGGAATTTCTGATTCTCATGACATCTCTGGGATCAGATTTCTTTGTAGACTTGGATGAAATGCTTGAACAATGCTGGGATTGAAAGCGCTGTTGAATTAGCATCTGACGGTGATATCAAATGGTTGATTCATGAAAGGTTCGGAATTGCTGATAACAGGGAGGAAACAGTTCAACCTCCTGCAGATCATGAGGAAGTTGCCGATGAACCAAGAATGGGTGCTGCAGATGAGACCCGACTTGGCAAGGCTCCAACATCTAACCAGACTGCTATGCTGAGCTCTGATACCCTAGATCTTTATACTGAGAAGATTCAGGATGGGATTAAGGCTGCTATTGAAGACAAATTCGCAGCGCTCACAGCAGATCTGATGAAGCGATTTGAAGAAGAGCAAGCAAAACTAGTTGACAGAGAAAGAAGTCACACAGTTGGGATGCATAATGCCATCCTTTCTGAAGTAATGCAACTAGTCAATCTTCTTGCCGAGAAGCTCAATCTCCAGTCTGACAAACTCAAAGTTCAGACAGATATGCTCAATCAGACATAGGTACTATTGGAAAATGTCTGGGCATCTTTGGAGAACACTGACAACAACATGGATATGCGTTGGAAACACTTTGTAGCTTCTGCTGAATGAGCAAGACAGGCCATCGAATTTGCTCTCAGACGCTTTTTGAATCCTGCACCTTCTGCGGCCGCTCAAATCACTCCTCTGGTTGTTGATGAACTCAGGGAGGAGATCACACGGCAATTCAATGCTCTGAACCGCATGCTGTCTAACCTCTTTGATGAAACCAAAAAGGGGGAAGGACAAGAAAATAAAGAGAAGAAAGAAAAACATACACAGTTGGTAACAATTGCATCTCTATCAAAAACCACTGTATCTGACTTGCCAGCCACTCCATCTATTGATCTCGTTGCTGAAGTGAAAGAAACTATGGAGCAACATAGCAAAGAGATTACTGAGCAGAAAATTGCTCTGTCAGAGGTTATTGCCAGAGTCGACAAGATTGAAGTCTTTTCTTCGTTCGTACAGAGAAGAATGGAAACTGATGATCAGGCCAAAAGCCTTGAATTTGCTAAGAAATCAGCTGAAGAAGACGAACAAGATGAACCTGAGCAGACTCTGAGGAGAAAGAAAGGCAAATGCAAGATAGCAAAAGCTACTGCGGAAGATCAGAGACAAGGCCAATTATTCACTACCAAAAGCCAGATGAGTCCTGAAGATATTCAAGAGCAAACAAGACAGAGAATAAGAGAGGCTGCCATCAAGAAGCAGAAGTTAGCAGAGGCTAAGGGACTGAACATCGCTTACATCCGAAGGAAGAGGAAGAACGAAGCTGCAGCAGAGGAGATTGCTTGGGAGAAGAATGCCATTCCGGCACCTGTTAAAGACATCCTACGTGCACGGCAAGATCTGCTTCCTGAATGGGATCAGATCAGAGGAGAATGGTTAAGTGACGTATACATCCTGGAGAAGATTCCGATTCATCAAGATCAGACAGAAAATGATGATGAATTCCGGAACTGGTTAGAAACGATGTATCCAGACTTCTACCAGACGGTGATGAAGGAAGGGAAAATCATGTCACTGATACCAGAAGCTCCACCCTTTGAACTACTTCTTCCACCTTTGCATCCAGACAAAAAGCTAGATGCTGTAAAATTCAAGAACGCCTACTATGGATTTGCTGAAAAATGAGGGATCCGTAGAAGAGAAGATCTGGACAAGCTGATGCAAAGGATGTACTAGATGTTTGGCATCCCCAAAGAACTACATTTGTTCAAGTACACCTGAGGAAGACAACTTGGAATCAGATGATAGGTACACTTTTCATATATTCTGTAATACACACACCTATCTGAATGAAATTCTATATCTCTCTGATTCTAAGACAACATCTCATCATCTTCTGAAGTATGTACTACTTTACATTATCTGCATTTCAACTCGTGGTATCTGTTTTTCTGATTAAGTGTTTTGGTTCCATCAAAAAGGGGAAAATTGTTGGGAAATCTGTATTTTAGTTTTGATGAAAGTTCCAAAACAGGTTGTAATAGGACTAGTCAGACTTGTTAGCTGACTGATGACTTAGAATCAGATTAAGATGACCAACTAAAATGTATAGATAGCTGATGTAATAGATAGGTCACATATTGAGGGGGAACTCAATATGTATAGGTCAGGTCGAAGTATCAGATGACCCAGATAAGGTCAGATGATCAGAAGACTAAGACGAATCAGAAGATAAAAAGTCAGAAGATCAGGTGAAGACAGAAGACACTGAAACTCAGATTAACCAGAAGACTCGGATAAACCTGAAGACTCAGTTAAACCTGAAGACTCAGATAAACCTGAAGACTCAGTAACAAACCTGAAGACTCAGTATGACTGAAGACACTGAGGCTCAGAGTCACCTGAAGATCAGAAGACTACCAGAAGACCTGAAGACCTATATCAGCCGAGTCTGCAAATTGTGCTAAGACAATCTGCATCAGAAGACTCAACAAGGTAGATTGATCAGTTATCTGATCAAGTCAGCTCACACCTGGCGTCAATCAAAATGATACACCAGACAAGACGAATCTTCTACAAAAAGAATATCAATCGTCTAACGGACAAATTCCTGAAGTGCTGCCTCGCGAAGCCAAGGAGAAAGCGACACGTGCACAAAAGAGCTGACAATATTCATAAATGGCGCTAATCATGCCTATGGCCATGCCGATATTCGGAGCACGTCACAATCATATCCTACAACCTACCTAATATAGCCCGAAATTCAAATTGCTCTCCAACGGCTCTTTGATTTCATTGTCTATAAAATGGGATTGCTCGTCAAGTGAAGAAAAAGGGAGGACAAGAGACCAAATACTATCACATGAACAATTGAGCAAAGCGGAACAACAACATTAACGCAAATTCTCAAGAAGCAAAAAGCCTTCAGAATTTCCGTTGGAAGAACACCATATTTGAAGATTATTCTTAGAGTGTTCATCCCATTGGTCTTAGAAAGAAATCCTATCCACTAGCATTTGGCTACCTAAACACCAGGATAGATTTCCAGTTGGAACCCTCAAACATTCTTTACCCAAACTCAAGTTAGGTTAAGTTTGTCACCGCAAGATTTCAGACTAGGGATTCTAGTTTCTGATTTCTGGTTCGGTTGAGTGTGAACTCAATAAATATATGTTGGGTGTTGGAATAACACATTAAACTAAGTCCAGTTGGTTAAGTTGGTTAAGTTGGTGCCCCTGTGTTAAGGGAAGAGTGGACGTAAGACGAATTTCGTTTGAACCACTATAAAATATTGTGTGCATTTACTTGCTTTCGTTATTGCTTTACACTACTCACACTACTGATATTAAAATTGCATACATATTCTAAGTTAACATCAGTCTGCACCAAGCAACTGATCTGATCAGGTTGATACTTTAGTCAGCTGATTGAAAACTGACTTGAGAATCTGATTTGATAAAACTGGTTTTTCACACGGGTATTTACAAGCTTCCGCACTCTCAGTTAAACTGACAGATATCAAACTGATCTGCCCTCAGGCACTCAGTAAGATTGAACATCAGTCCAAACTGACTCACTAGCACTCTGATCAGGCAATCTGCAATCACACCTGATCTGCACGAAAAGTTTTCAGAAGTCTATTCACCCCTCCCCTCTAGACTTCTGCCCTCACAAAACCCATTCGGGACCTACATGTGATGGTGACATCCTTCATCTCTGCTGGCCCCTCTGAAGTCGCTAGTAGTGCTAGAGCATCGGCTCGTGAATTCCGATCCCTCGAAACTAATCTAACATGGATTTATTCAAATTTCTGACATAGTACTTTGACCACCTCTAGGTAGGCCGCCATTCTATCATCTCGGTCCTCATATTCCCCCGAGACTTGCATGCCACGAGCTGAGAGTCCGTGTGTACCTGCAGCCTCTTGATGCCCATTGCTGTTGACATCTCCAGGCCGCTGATGAGTGCTTCATATTCGGCCTTGTTGTTTGTCGCGGGGAAGTCGAAAGTGATGGCGTTCTGAAACGAGATGCCCTCCGGACTTATCAGGACTACCCCGGTGCCTGACTTATGGGAAGTCGCTGATCCATCTACGAATAAGTGCCAAGGCAGACTGGCTGAACTGCTGGCCTCGGAAGAGAAGGTAAGTTCGATAATGAAATCAGCTAGTGCCTGAGCTTTAATTGTTGGCCGAGTTACATACGTTACCCTGTATTGTCTGACCTCAATAGCTCACTTGAGGCATCGACCTATTGTATCAGGTCGGTGGAGCACATTCCTTAGAGGTAGGGAAGTAAGAACTTCGACTTGATGGTCGAAAAAGTATGGCCTCAACTTCCTTACACTCATGACTAGTGCATATGCCAGCTTTTCTAGTAATGGATAGCACTGTTCGGTCTCGTTCAGCATTTGGCTGATGAAATAAATGGGAAGATGACTCTGACCTTCTGCCCGGATGAGCACTGCACTTAGTGCGGTTTCTGAAGCCGCAAGATATAGAAAAAGTTTCTCTCTCGGGACAGGTTTGGATAAAATGCTAACGTCTGCTAAGTAAGCTTTAATTTTATTAAGGGCTTCCTGGCTTTCGGGTGTCCATTCAAACTTTGATTTCTTCCGAATCGTGTCGAACGTTGGCTTACATTTATCCCCCATTCGGGAGATGAACCTATTAAAGGCGGCCAGGCAACCTGTCAGTTTTTGCACCTCTTTCATATTTCGAGGTGTCCCCATATCCAGAATGGCCTTGACCTTTGTTGGATTTGCCTCTATACCTCGCTTGATGACCAAATGCCCCAGGAACTTCCCCGATTCAACTCCAAAATTGCACTTTTCTGGGTTGAGTCTCATGTTGAATTTCCTTAGGATGTCGAAGGTTTGTGCGAGGTGCGCAAGGTGGTCTTACCTCTTCAGGCTTTTGATGACTATATTATCGACGTAGACTTCTACCGACTTGCCGATTTGATCGGCAAACATGTGGTTTACCAACCTTTGATATGTTGCCCCTGCATTTTTTAGGCCAAAGGGAATCCTCTTCCAGCAGTAGAGGTTCTTCTCTGTCAGGAATGAGGTGTGTTGTCGGTCTGGTTCGTACATGGCTATCTGGTGATAGCCTGTGAAGGCGTCCATAAACAACATCATCTCATGCCTGGTCGTGTTGTCTATCAGGTGGTCGATGTGAGGGATGGGGAAGAAATCTTTCGGACAAGCCTCATTGAGGTCGGTAAAATCAATGCAATGTCGCCAGGTTTCGTTTGATTTTTTTACCAACACCGCATTGGCCACCCATTGTGGCTGGTCGGCCTGCATAATCAGGTCGTTGTCTTACAACTTCTTCACTTCTTCAGCCAATGCTACATATTTTTCCGGACCAAATTTTCGTCTCTTTTGGGCTATCGGCCTCCGAGCTGGGTCGATGTGTAGTCGATGACATGTGACTTCCGGATCGATCCCTACCATGTCTTCGTGTGACCATGCGAAGACGTCCAAGTTCTTTTTGAGAACGTTGATGACTTCCCCCTTCAGGCTGTCCGGTATCTTGGAGCCTATGTGTTGGGATTATACTGGAAAGTATGCTTTTACTTTGTATAATCAGACTGACTGAATTTCGGACTTATTTACTGAAATAAATTATTTATCACTGATGCTTTAAATATCATTGAATGTTACATATATTTACTGCATAACTGTTCAATAAATAGTATGTGTTACATTGTAGTTAATTTAGTGATACCAGATCACAGAAGATTAAATTAACAGTTCCTTGTAATTAAAAGTACACAATTCACGACCTGGATGGAAATGAACAATCCATCGTGAAAGGTTGTAGTGTAAGGCTCAGATTGGTTTGTTTTGACCAAGGGATTACACTAGTGCATGACTGATGCATTGAAGAGGACCTACAGGAGGACAAATTCTTCAAAACTGAACTAGGAAGAATTAGACCTCAGTGGTTAGTTATTTCTTAATCTTCGTCCCTTAAATAGGATTGTGTGTGGTTAGTAACTATTGCTTTGACTTATTAAGGGAAGAGAATCAATGAGATTCAATACCCTATATCTTGGGCAATATTATTGGTCACATGCGATTGCTAAGATTTAATACCGAGAATCGTGTGGAAGTACGCTTGTTCGATTTGCCCCCTTGGGAGGTTCATAAGTTTTATCATACCAAATCTTGCAAGTGGAACTAGTTTCCGGTATGGATAATAATGTTGAACCGTTCCTTTACCAAGGATAAAAGATATTAATTAATGGAAAGCTATTTCAGTGGCTTGAATTAATTAATGGGCTAGATAATCTTAAACACGGGAAATAATAACCGGGAGCCATATTAACTATGTCTGGGTTAAGATGGATAGTGCAATATTAATTATGTAGTGGGATTAATTAATATTTATGGGCTTGAATAATATTGTGGCTCAATATTGATAATTCAAGGTCCATTGGAAGGTCCAATCTTAATTCTCCTAAAGGCCCCCAAGTAGCCCAAGATAAAGTCCAATAACTGAAAAAAGTGTTTAAAAATAAAATAAATTTTGTTGCCTATTTTTCCTTGTTTTTTTCGAAAATTATGAATAAAAGGGGAGAAAGATTTTCTTTGAATTTTGTTATGGAATGAAGATATGTATTCTTGGAATACAAGATTATCTCATTAAATTCAATAAATCTCCCACTTGGTTATTCATAGTGTGTTTTTCGAAAATTTTGAAATATAAAGGGCAAGAAAGATTTTCTTGATTTTCTTGAAAAGATATTATGGAAGATATGTATTTCTTGGAATACAAGTATATCTCATAAATTCAAGAAGATCCAAATCTTGGAATCTTGATCCTTAAATTTCGAAAATTCCATAACAAGATGAGGTGGGATTTTTTGTGGAATATTTTAATTATGGAGAAAAGAATATATGAGATATATTCAAGATTTCTTGGAGATCAAGAAAAGATTTTCCCACATTGGTTTTTCCCCAAAATTTCGACCACTACCCCATCTATAAATAGGGGATGATTCTTTCAATCCCAAGTACAATTCCATGTGCTAGAAAAATTAGTAAATCCACAAAAGTGGTGCAACAAAGTTTATTTTTCCTTTTGTTAATTGTTCGCGAGCATCCTTCCACCGGATTGTCGAGCAAGGACTAGGGAATACTTGGGAAGGCTTTTTGGTGTGTTTTCATCGACGAGTCCATTGCCATTCCAAGAGGTACGTTCACGTAAACTCGTAGTAATTCCGCATGCGTAGGATTTACGTGAACTGTTTATATACATGATTTGTTGTTGAATTAATATAGGATTAATTCATGCTAGTAATAATTGTTAGAATTAATTTTTTATTTAAATATTCATCCCGAATAGATCCGGGCAACTAATTCCCCAACAATCGTATCGAGCGGGTTTAGACTCTGAATTTTAAATTGTAATTTAATTCGCTGTCATTAAATTTTGAAATTGGATAGTAGAATTGCTAGATCTTTTTTGCAGGTATCCAATTGTCATGAAATTTAATGTGTTTATTTATGCATGCATATAAATTGTGGTTTTTTAATTCGATTCGTTCGGATTCGTTTTGCCTCGTGAGAAAATCCACGAGTAGATTAGAATTTGTTTGATTTGATCAATGTAATAGACTAGTCTAGATCTAGGTTTATTTATTTTTGTAAATAAATTGTAACCGGATCGGAAACGGAAGCGGAGATGAAGAATTAAAAGATGGGATCTGGGCAAGGGCAAAGCGGCGTCATCGCGAAAGGTGCCAAGGGAGGCTACATGACGCGACGCTGACGTCTTGCCAAGACGCGTGGGCGAGGCGAAGGGCCTAGCGACGCAGAATCCGTGCAGGCGACTTCGGCAGTGTGCCAGGCGAGCTATCGAAAGCGTGGGCGATAAGGGCGACAAAGGGCGAAGCTAAAGCGGGTGATGCCGCCGAGGCGCGTCTGCAAGGGCAATATCTTGGCCTTCGGCGGGCAATGCCGCCGAGGTGCTCACGGCGAGATGGGCGCGGACGGGCGAAGCGCGGGCGCGATAGGCGGGCGACATGGGCGACGCCGCTGAGGGCGCGAGGGTTCGGCGTCTTTGCCGAGATGGACGGCGGGCGACGTCTGCGGCGCTGGCGTCTTGCCAGAAGAAGACGACGCCATTCGACACGGCCGGGAGTGCTTGGCGGGCACTCCGACCATGAGTGGTCGATGGCGGTAAAACGACAAGGCATTTTTTTTAAGACGGTCAAGTGGGAGCTTTTCGAGACTAACGATGAAGGCTATGAAGACGATTTCTCAAGATCAAGGCATGACAAAATTAACCATGACAATTGGATAAATGTGCCCAATATGTTTAATTTTTGTCTTGATGTTTATGCATTATTTTATGCTTATTTAAATTGTGTTTAAATTTGCTATGCATGAGAAAATGTTTTGATAAATCTCACTTTCGAAAATTACTAAGTATGCTTAAACAATTAATTAACAATTTTATTCTGGATAATAAAATTGAATTAATTATTGACCTCCATGATTTATTTATTTGTGAATTCTTTTGGAGAAATTCCCCCCACGGGACGGTCAAAAGATAGCTTTCACATGAATAAATTCCTAACGGATGATTGTGGATTATTACTAGTGGCGACGATGACCCTCCCCACGAGGCTCGTTCAAAGCGAAATAATAATTCTGTATTTAATCATGATTTTTACTTAGGTATAAAATTGATATGCATATACTTCCCCGAAGTCCCTGTCAATTTTATATTGGTCAAGTGGGAGCCAACTATTAATCTGGATATTAAAGGTTTGTAACTGTTCTTGTTTGTAACCTGCTTGAATGTGTTTAAATAATGACCCACCCCACGTGGCTTATTTAAACTGTTTTGAGATGTTGGCTGATGCATGTTCATATTTTTTTTTGAGATTTTAATATGAAACATGTGATCGAATTTTGTGATATATTTGTGCTTATGCATATTATTATTTATTTCAGTTCATCATGTCGCAACCTTTTAATCCACTGTTCAATATACTTAAAGACAATTTGCTTACTGGTGAAAACTTTGTTGATTGGAGTCGTAAACTTACTATTGTCCTCACTGCACAAAGCCATAACTGGGTTCTCACTACACCTAAACCAGAAAAGCCAAATGACGAGTCAACTAAATCGGTTAAGAAAGAGTATGCTGACTGGGAGCGTTCCAACGATATGGCAAAGTGTACCATCTTGGCTTCAATGTCAGATGTGTTGCAACACCAACACCAGAACGTTGAGACCGCTGCAGACATCATGACTAGTCTTAAAGCGATGTTTCAACATCAGAACCGTGTGGCTCGTCAGATCACCATGAGGGACTTGCTCTCTATGAAAATGGTGGAGGGAACGCCCATAAGGGAAACGCGTTCTCGGATGATGGCTCACCTTAACAAACTTGAGGTACTTGGCACCGAATACGACATCGAGACCCAAATCGATTTCGTGCTCCATTCTCTGCCGAAAAGTTTTGAGCAGTTCAGGTTGAACTATCAGATGAATAATCAGAAGTTCTCGATGCCTGATCTATTGCAAACTTTGGTCTCGGCAGAGGCGATATTGGGGCAGAAGAGCCAAGCCTTGGTGGCAAATGGACATTCTTCTTCTTCTAGGCCAAGGGGTGATAAGAACAAGAAAAAGGACAAGAGCCACAAGCAAGTGAACTCAAGTGTTGCTAAAGGCAAAGAAAAGGTGAGGGGAGGTGGAGGAGTGAGCAAGCCAGCTAAGGGGAGGTGCTTCAAGTGCGGTGAAAAGGGACATTGGAGGTCAGCCTGTTCCAATCCCAAAAGGAATGGAAAGAAAGGTAATTCTCACGCACTAGTTGTTGAAACTTGCTCAGCGGCGTATGCCTCCCATTTATGGGTGGTGGATACGGGATCCACTGATCATGTATGTTTAACTTTACAGGGGTTCACACGGACCTGGAAACTTAGTGGAAGTGAGATCCTCATCACACTGGGCGATGCTACGAGAGTGGCAGCTAAAGTAGTGGGAGAAGTGCACCTGTCTTTTGAAGACAGAGTTTTAATTTTAAGAGATGTACTTTACGTTCCAAATTTTAGAAAGAACTTGATTCAGTTTCTAAACTTTACCTTGATGGATATTCGGTTACTTTTGATAAAGTTGTTACCATTTCTCTTTATGATAAATTTATCTGTCATGGAACATTGTCAAGTAATCTCTATACAATTAATTGTGCACACCACTCACGAAATGCATCCTATAACACATCAACTGTTTCCAGTAAAAGAAAACATTCATCAGACGTGAACGAAACACTTCTATGGCATCTAAGATTGGGACATATTAATCCAAAGAGGATCCAAAGGTTGGTGAAAGACGGTTGACTGGAGTCTCTCCAAGTTGAACCAATTCCAACTTGCGAATCATATTTGGAGGGTAAAATGACCAAGAGGGCATTCAGAGCCAAGGGGAATAGAGCCAAAGAAGTGTTAGAAATCATTCACATAGACGTATGTGGTCCAATGTCAACCATGGCAAGAGGAGGTTACGAGTATTTCATCACTTTTATTGATGACTACTCGAGGTACGGTTATATTTTCCTTATGAAGCATAAATCTGAGATCTTTGAGAAATTCAAAGAATTTAAGGCTCAAGCAGAGAATCATAGGGAAAAATGTATCAAGTCTCTACGATCCGATCGTGGAGGCGAGTACCTCAGCGATGAGTTTTTGAACTACTTGTCAGATGAAGGGATTGCATCCCAGCTGACTGCACCCGGAACCCCTCAACAAAACGGGGTTGCAGAGCGAAGAAATAGAACTCTTTTGGAAATGGTTAGATCAATGATGTGTTATGCGGATCTTCCTAAGTTGTTCTGCGGTCATGCCATGGAAACAGCGGCTTACATTCTGAACTTGGTGCCATCCAAATCGGTTCCCAAAACTCCCAAATAATTGTGGACCGGGCGCAAGCCTAGTTTGAGACACATGAGAATTTGGGGGTGTCCAGCCTACGTGTTGGACAAGGAAGCCGGGAAATTGGATCCTCGATCAGAATTAAGGCTGTTTATAAGATACCCCGAGGGAACAAAAGGGTGTATGTTCTATGGTCCCAAAGATCAAAAGGTGGTAATAAGCACCCACTTTAGATTTTTGGAAGAAGACTATATGAACGAAAGAAGACCCAGAAGTGAGATTACCTTAAGTGAGCTAAGGGGGCTAACCTCATTGCCAACTGTACAAGATGTTATACCAAACGACACACTTTCACAATCGGAACCTCGTCGTAGTGGGAGGGTTGTTAGACAGCCCGAGAGATTCATGGGGATAGGAGAGTCCTCGGACTTGATTCCCGGACAAGACGAATTAGACCCATGGACATATGATGAGGCAATCCAAGATAAGGATGCGGTTTCTTGGAAAAATGCAATGAAAGCAAAAATGGGGTCTATGGATCATAACAGAGTGTGGGAGCTAGTCGAACCACTTAATGGGGTCAAACCCATTGGTTGCAAGTGGGTATACAAGAGAAAGAGGGGACCGGACGAGAAGGTGGAAACCTTCAAGGCAAGGCTTGTGGCGAAAGGTTATACTCAGAAAGAAGGGATCGACTATGAGGAAACATTTTCACCTGTAGCAATGCTTAAGTCCATCTGGATTCTCTTGTCGATAGCTGCGCATCTCGATTTTGAAATCTGGCAAATGGATGTCAAAACAGCTTTCCTTAACGGAAGTCTTGATGAGGAAATCTATATGCAACAACCCCAAGGCTTCATTGAAAAGGGCCAAGAACACCTAGTTTGTAAGCTCATGAAGTTCATTTACGGACTCAAACAGGCATCCAGAGCTTGGAACCAATGTTTTGATCATGTAATAAAGTCTTATGGGTTTGATCAAAACGAGTTCGAAAGTTGTGTGTACAAAAAGCCTGTCGGAACTGCATTGGTATTCTAAGTACTATACGTAGACGACATTCTGCTCATCGGGAATGATGTAAAGGTGTTATCAGAGGTAAGGGCATGGCTTTCAAAATAGTTTGATATGAAGGACTTATGGTGATGGTCTCGATTTTAGTGTCGAAAAACCCATTTTGTGTTTGCGGAAGACTTTGTGTCAAGTGATGCACAAAAACAGGGGTGAGGGAAAGGTGATACCAATTTTTTTTCGCTTTTAAGAACGATGTGTGTTGTTTTGCTTGTAATCGAATGTATATGGCAAGTATGAACATAAAGCAGTAAAGAACACATGATATTTTATAGTGGTTCGGACGAAACCCGTCGTACATCCACTCTTCCCTTAACACAGGGGCACCTTAACCGAACTTAACCTGTGGGACTTATACCCCTCACGGGATGGCCGAGATGTTTACCGAGTTCGCACTCAAGCAGGACTTATCTCCCTTATGGGATTATCGATAGATGTTTACCGAGTTCACACTCAAGCGGGACTTATCTCCCTCACGGGATTGCTGATATATGTTTACCGAGTTCACACTCACCTAACAATCTTAACCTAACTTTGAGTTTGGGTAAAGTTTTGTTTGGTTTCCAACTAGGTTGAGATTTTCCCTTACATTTGTTTAGCCTCGATGCTAAGGATGGGAAAATCTCTCTAAGCTTAGGATAAAGCATTTGTGCTTAGATCTAAGGTAGAACACTCTTGAATATATGCGTGTATTTCTAGCTCTGTGTTCTATGGTGGGAATGCTTGAGTATATAGGATTGGGAGCACAATTCCTATTGAATGGCTTAGCTGTGCTATGATCAGGCCATATTTCAGGACTCGCATCATCTGGCACACGACCTTGGCTGGGAACTGCTGGAACCCATATCTTCTTAGCTCTGTAGCATCGTTTGCTACATTCTCCACACTCTTTCGCATTAATTCCACACTTGATAATGAAGGAAGAACTTGTATTTATAGTGTGGATTTGAATGTTACCGTTGGAGAGAATCACATTCAAATCCATACTACTCTGTAGCTTTTTGCAGCTTTTCAGGCTTGTCGTCTTCCTCTCATTGGTCCACGTCAGCTGAATCTAACGGCTATATTCTTCAGTTTCTTCAGAGTCTCTAACGGCTATATTCTTCAGGATCTTCTGAGTCTCAGGATCTTCAGTTCTATCTGAGTCTTCAGGTTATCTAAGCCTTCTGAGCCTTCAGGTTATCTGAGCCTTAGTTATCTGAGCCTCGGGTTATCTGAGCCTTCAGGTTATCTGAGCCTTCAGTTTGTCTGAGCCTTCAGGTTATCTGAGTCTCAAGTTACTAAGGGTTCTTGATTCAGCAAACCTTTCTTGGCCGGACCTTATGCGATCGAGGCATCTTGACACTCAGGGCTTCTTAAGTTAAGTTCTCTGAATTCGAGATCATCGACCCTCGAGTCACATTGATTTCGAGCTATCGATTTCTTCTTGATCCGATCGATCGGCTCGTGATCAGATCAACATATCTTCAGTATCATCTCAGGATAGCATTAGTTCATCTGCATCAGGTTAGCATATCAGATTATCATATCTGATCTTGATCACGTCTGATCTCGATCAGTCTCATCTGCTCATCTTCATATTTGATCTCGATCACGTCTGATCTTGATCAGTCTCTTTTGCTCATCTTTTGATCTGCAACCTTCTCTTCTGATTTGCTGGCTTTTAGCTTTTCTTTTCTTCTGTTTTTGCTCAGCTTCATCAGCTAACTCCGGAACTCATCTGACTCATCTGATCTAGATCATTCTCATCTGCAGCTTCGTCTGATCTCGATCATCTTCTTCTGATTTCGTGAGTTCCCCCTCGATTTGTTCTCTCATTCCCCCTTAACTTGTTATCTGTAAATTCGCTTGAATAACACAAGTTAATATTGTTTTGGCATAAATTATCAAAACTAAAATATCCCAACAATTTTCCCCTTTTTGATAATGACGCCAAAACATTTGAGAATATATAAATTTACAGAGATCGGGTTTTTGTTTTAAAAATTAGATCAGTTCAGGCGATCACTTTGAAAATAGTGATCTGTTGAACTACCCGCTCTGATACCAATTGATGGTCCCAATTTTAGTGTCGAAAAACCCATTTTGCGTTTGCGGAAGACTTTGTGTCAAGTGATGCACAAAAACAAGGGTGAGGGAAAGGTGATACCAAATTTTTTTTTCGCTTTTAAGAACGATGTGTGTTGTTTTGCTTGTAATCTAATGCATATGGCAAGTATGAACATAAAGTAGTAAAGAACACACGATATTTTATAGTGGTTCGGACGAAACCCGTCCTACATCCACTCTTCCCTTAACACAGGGGCACCTTAACCGAACTTAACCTGTGGGACTTATACCCCTCACGGGATGGCCGAGATGTTTACCGAGTTCGCACTCAAGCAGGACTTATCTCCCTTATGGGATTATCGATAGATGTTTACCGAGTTCACACTCAAGCGGGACTTATCTCCCTTACGGGATTGCTGATATATGTTTACCGAGTTCACACTCACCTAACAATCTTAACCTAACTTTGAGTTTGGGTAAAGTTTTGTTTGGTTTCCAACTAGGTTGAGATTTTCCCTTACAGTTGTTTAGCCTCGATGCTAAGAATGGGAAAATCTCTCTAAGCTTAGGATAAAGCATTTGTGCTTAGATCTAGGGTAGAACACTCTTGAATATATGCGTGTATTTCTAGCTCTGTGTTCTATGGTGGGAATGCTTGAGTATATAGGATTGGGAGCACAATTCCTGTTGAATGGCTTTGCCGTGCTATGATCAGGCCATATTTCAGGACTCGCATCATCTGGCACATGACCTTGGCTGGGAACAGCTGGAACCCATATCTTCTTAGCTCTGTAGCATCGTTTGCTACATTCTCCACACTCTTTCTCATTAATTCCACACTTGATAATGAAGGAAGAACTTGTATTTATAGTGTGGATTTTAATGTTACCGTTGGAGAGAATCACATTCAAATCCATACTACTCTGTAGCTTTTTGTAGCTTTTCAGGCTTGTCGTCTTCCTCTCATTGGTCCACGTCAGCTGAATCTAACGGCTATATTCTTCAGTTTCTTCTGAGTCTCTAACGGCTATATTCTTCAGGATCTTCTGAGTCTCAGGATCTTCAGTTCTATCTGAGTCTTCAGGTTATCTGAGCCTTCAGGTTATCTGAGACTTCTGAGCCTTTAGGTTATCTGAGCCTTAGTTATCCGAGACTTCAGGTTATCTGAGCCTTCAGTTTGTCTGAGCCTTCAGGTTATCTAAGTCTCAGGTTACTCAGGGTTCTTGATTCAGCAGACTTTTCTTCAGCGGACCTTGTCTGATCAGGCATACTGACACTCAGGCTTACTGAGTTCAGTTCTCTGAATTCAGACATCCTGACCCTCAGGTCACATTGACTCAGGCTATCTGATTTCTTCTTGCCTGATCTGATCAGCTCGACTGATCAGATCAACATATCTTAAGTATCATCTCATGATAGCATTAGGTCATCTACATCAGGTTAGCATATCAGATTATCATATATGATCTTGATCACATCTGATCTCGATCAGTCTCATCTGCTCATCTTCATATTTGATCTCGATCACGTCTGATCTTGATCAGTCTCTTTTGCTCATCTTTTGATCTGCAACCTTCTCTTCTGATTTGCTGGCTTTTAGCTTTTCTTTTCTTCTGTTTTTGCTCAGCTTCATCAGCTAACTCCGGAACTCATCTGACTCATCTGATCTCGATCATTCTCATTTGCAGCTTCGTCTAATCTCGACCATCTTCTTCTGATTTTGTGTGTTCCCCCTCGATTTGTTCTCTCGTTCCCCCTTAACTTGTTATTTGTAAATTCGCTTGAATAACACAAGTTAATATTATTTTGGCATAAATTATCAAAACTAAAATATCCAAACATAGGGGAAGCCGGGCACATCCTTGGGATCAAGATTGCTCGAGATCGCAAGAAAAGGATGATAGGCTTATCGCAAGCTTCATACATAGACACTGTCTTGAAATGATTCAGCATGCAGGATTCCAAGAAAGGCTTCGTACCTTTCAGGCTTGGAATCCATCTATCCAAGGAAATGTACCCTAAGACACAAAAAGAGATAGATGACATGAAAGGCATTCCTTATGCTTCGGCTGTCGAAAGCCTTATGTATGCAATGCTGTGTACGAGACTGGATATCTGCTTTGTCGTTGGCATGGTTGCAAGATATCAGAGTGACCTGGGGAAGGAACATTGGACGGCAGTGAAAAACATTCTGAAGTATCTGAAAAGAACTCGAGATAGAATGTTGGTTTATCAGTCAGATAGTCTAATCCCCATCGGCTACACGGACTCGGATTTCCCATCAGACTTAGATTCAAGAAAATCTACCTCCGATAGTGTGTTTTGCATGGGGGGAGGAGCCATGACGTGGAGAAGCGTTAAGCAGAAATGCATCACAGATTTTACCATGGAAGCCGAATATGTAGCTGCTTTCGAGGCAGTGAAAGAAGCGGTTTGGCGACGACTTCACAGTAGCATCCCCGAAGCCCTTCACAACGTGGTCACAGGGGGTGATATAAGCATCATAATCCCCGAGCTGGTCTAAAGTTTTCTTGAAGAGGATGTTGCAGAAGGCCTCTCCGTCCACTAGCAACCGGCACACAGTGGTCCCCATGATGTTAACCTTGATCACTAGGGGGTCGACGTTCGGATAGATTATTCCTGCTTTATCTTTTTTGCCGAACTCGATTTTGTCAGTTTCCTCCGCCACCGAGAGGATTGGTAATACCATTTTTCTGGCGTTCTCCATCTCCTTGATTTCGGCCTTCATCCGCTGCTTGGACGAGGATGTCGATGATAGTCCCCCTACTACCCCGAATGGGGAAAGCGTATGTATGACACGTCCTCCCGCGTTCTCGGGCATAGGTGGGATGGGTCGTTCCCCTTGTTCAGCTCTTGGGTTTCTCTGGGCCTGTTCCGCCTGCCTGGGACGATTACCTTGTTGATGGGCCCCCGGGTTAGGTTCGTGATTCCCATGAGATCGCTTGATAAATTCGTCCAGTAACCCATCCTCATAAAGCCTCCAGAGTTGCGGGAGCAGGTCTCTACAATCACTTGTGTAGTGACCCGCCTATTCGTGGAAGTGGCAGAACTTGTTAGGGTTTTGCTTGCCCTTATTTTTTACAGGACGAGGTGGGAGGAGCAGCTCCCGCTCCCGGATTTGAGTGTAGATATGCCCAGGTGTCATACCTAATGCCTCCATCAGCTTTACTCGGATGTTTTCTTCAAAAGGCTTGAAGTTCCCAGGTGCCTTGTAGTGACCCCCAGTTTTCTTGGGACCCTTCTTCGAATCCACGACTTCCTTATTCTCTGAAAGTCGGGATTCCAGCAATTTCGACGTATGTATCAAATTGCTAGCCCACCTTCGGAAGTCGGCATAGCTAGTCGGGTAGTCGGCAGTCATGTGCCTCCATAGCTTGGTACCCATTCTGAGGCCAGAGATGACCCCTAGTAACTTTGCCTCATCCCCTATGGAATCTCCTTCGAGGATGAGTTTGTCGATCCTTTTAAGATAGGACCGATTCGACTCCATTTCTCTCTGTTGGGTATTCATGAGGCGCTGCCTGGTCACAGGTCGGGGAGCTAGTTCTATGAAGTGGGTCAGGAATAGCTTAGCGAGTTGTTCAAAAGTATCTACCGAGAAAGGCGGCAATGAGGTGAACCACTGGTGAGCCTGGTCGTTCAAAGTTAGCGAGAACTGTCGGCATTTTGAAATGTCGGATGCACCCATAGACGTCATGTAGGAGTTGTATTTCGCCACATGGACCCTTAGATCCGAGTTTCCATTGTAGCGGTCCAAGGTCGCTATGCTGATTTTCCTCTGGGTAGGTGCCAGTGTAACCATGGCCCCGAGTGGAGAATTTGGGACGACGAGACTATTGTCTATCCCCGTCGGCCCATTTTGATTCTCCACACGTTCGAGAAGTCGCTGGACCATTCGCTGCAGCGCCGCCATCTGCACATCATGATGGTCCCCCGTAGGGACGGCTACCTGTGGGTCGCCATGATGGACAATCGAGCTTCTCGGTACCTCGTTGTGATGTATGTTCAGAGCCAAAGCGAGGTCGCGCTCCACCTGGTCAGCATGTCGAGGTTGAGACTGAGCCTCTTCCTAGACGATCATGGGAGCCTTGCGGGTCCCAGGTCCCCAAGGCGGTCGAACACATTTTCTGACCCCGCAGGTTTTTCCAAGAGTCGGCGGTTTCGAACGATAGCGTGCTTCACCGGGTCATAGGCCAGCTGGCCCGTTGAACGTCCCATTCTGGCTGGGTCGCCCTTACCCTTTGAAGTTACGGCATTAGGGATGGTCTTTTTGGTCGGAGGTTGCCCCTCCTCGTCATCAAAGGCGAGGCGTTTCTTGTTGAGAACGGTCATTACGGCCTTGGCATCCTCCCGGGTTTGGACCAGATTCCACCAGGCATGAGTGATCAACGGGGCGGTGGGGCGAGTGCACTGCGAGCTTAGAGAGGCTTCGACACCATCCTGGGCATCCGCCTCGTGTCCGGTAGGGTTATCTTGGTGGATCGCCATTGCTAAATGTGAGAGGGAGGTTAAATGGGTTTTCTTGAGAATTTATGAACAATTTTGCAGAAAGGATTCCCACAGACGGCGCCAATTGTTGTGCCTGGTTTATGTATCCCGACCAACAAACAATAACTAGATAGTAGGATAGCAATTTAGGCGATCAAAACATATAAAAGAGACAATATTTGAGTACCCAGTTCGTCTATGAATGAGACTACGTCTGGGGGCAACCAAGCCAGGTATATTTCACTATAATTTCTGCCTAGAACACTAAGATTTTCCACCACTTTACAATGAACATGACATGAAGTATTTATAGACTAGAAACTAGGTTTTAGGGTCTTCATGGGCCTGGACGATCGGCCCTTTAGGGTTGGAGACGGACCAGATGAGTATTCAGCGATCTTCGGCCGAGATCTTCGGTATCTAATACACTTACTCTCATTAGGTCCTCAAAATCTGCTCCCTAATAAACTTGAATACATTCCTTCTTTACAGTGACAAGACTCGGGCTGCGACCTATGGACATATAGAGCAAGTCGGCTTGCGACTTGGGCGAATCTTGTAAGTCATCCGGCGACTTACTTCTTGTGTGGCTTTGGGCAAGGCACCCAGTCTTGATAAACAAGTCGATCTAATGGACATTTGGAGTCTAGGTCGCCTCTCATAGCATTGGAGAGGCGAGTTGTCGTTCATGCGACTAACCCAGGGGTCGGGTTTATCCATGCTACAACAAGAAGGAACCTAAATGGTCTTTTGCATAGGCTCAGTTTGAGCAGCCTCGGAAACTTGACCTGATCCTCTCGGGGGCAATTTACTGAGGAGAATATCATCATCATCAAAATCAGAAGGTTCATCCATCAGCTTCGTCTCCTTCCTTTTTCCTTTTCCCACAACATCAGCAACAGGTGCTGATTTGGTTTTCTTTGCTGCTGGTTTGGCTGGCTCCTTAAAAACTATTCCCTTCTCTGGCTTCCTTGCAACATCTTCTCTTTTCTGACCAGCTTGTCCCTTTTTACGGACTTCTGTTGCTGGTTTAACAACAACCTCAGTATCATCATCAGCAAGGCCAGGTATTTGCCTGTTCATAAGCAACATCTTTTTGTGCGCCAGCTTGTAGGGAATCATCTCCTCCTCACTCCAATCTCTGTCCTTCATCATATCAATCAGGATCATAGTTATCTTGTGCAACATAGTAACCTTGGCTGATAAAACAACCTTCATGTTCTCTGTCATGAATTTTGTTGATTCCTCCAGTAATCTCCTCTTCATAAATTCCAACCAGTTGATCTTGGCATTATCAATGATGGTAGTCATTATTCGAGCCTTTTCTTGTGTAACGGCATCTAGGCTATAGGTAATTCCCACAATTACTTTTTGAACAATATCAAGAAGAAGCATATACTTCCTCTTCAGCATCGATTTCTTAAACCCTTTTGAATGGTGAGCATCAGCAGGGCTGAGGAGGTGTTTGATAATCGTACTATCTTATGCGGAGCGATATGCATTGGGCATAATCCCATCCGCCGGAGCTAGAAGCCAGAAAATCTTATGGAGATCTTCATCAGTGATCTCCAGATGTTCCCCCTGTACCTCAGAGTATAGAACCCCTTCATGGTCTCTTAAATTATATAGGAATTCAAGAGCACCATCTAGCAATATGGAATCTGCGCTCGCTGAACAATAAGTCTTCAGCCCACAATCCTTCAACATTTTTAATATCTCTAGTGACTCAGGATCTGTGGTTGTTCTGAAATCGACACACCTTTCTTCGATCACCTCATCGGCAAAGTTCCTAAAGATGGGATCTTCAGGTTCTGGGGAGGCGGGTGAGGCGTGGGACGAAGAGTGTGCTGTCTTTGCAACTTGTCTTACATTTGGTGCCATTTCTGCAAAATTTAGATTATTAGATTTGTGATATGAGAGAAATGAACACATAAACACAACACTAAAATAGAAGTCAAATAAACCCTAAGCATTTACCAATTTATCTTTTAGAGAGATATCAATGTCAACGAAGAAAAAAATTGAAATGCAGAGTGTTGTGAATTTGTGAAAGATTAATAGCCTTGAGAAATTTTTGGAGAGAGATTTTGTAAATGAAGTTGATTCAGTGAACGAAGGGTTTTTAAAAGGAGAGGGAAAGACATAATCATTTTAAAATAGGGAACCCAAACGACGTCCAATCTCAATCGACGGTTAGGGTGAGGCGGTTTTTAAAGATGGAGATCGTGCGGTCAAGGAAAATATAGACCGCAACTTTTAGATTTTAAAAAGCGTAATTAATGCATTTAATACATGCGCCTCGCGTCAGCATTTAATGAATGTCAGTACGACGTCATTTAAATTATATTTAAATGCAAGGCAAAAACCCAATCAACACATAAATGAAAACAGAAAAAGCAGGGAATCAGAGATACGTATCTGATTGAATGATATTGTAATCAGTCAATTACCATGAGTGTTTGACCATTAATTCCCGTCTGGTTGTTTCAGTGTTGATCTTAACTGCTTCTCTAATCCTTAGTCTTTTCCCAACAATGTCCTTTTCTGATTAGTTATACTACTGATTCTATTTATCAGTTGAAGTTCCTCCTTCAACTGTTAACCCTTTTCTGATCAGTTCCAGATTGATCCTTTCTGATCGGTTGAGGTTCCATTACTCAACTGATCTTTCTTATTCTGGTCGGTTTCTTAACCAACTGGTTTTGGAGACCAATCCACCGAAGAATTCTTGTGCATCTTCTCCTAAATTCAGAAGTCCTAGCTCATTACATAGTTCTCTGAATCTGACTTCAGCTAATGACTTGGTTAATATATCAGCTCTCTGCTTATCAGTATGGATCTTTTCCATTCTGATATTCTTCATTTCCACATGATCTCTTATAAAATGATGTATGACGTCCAAATGCTTGCATCTTGTATGTAAAATTGGATTCTGAGTGATTGTAACTATTACTGTCACCGAATATGGGCACGTTCGTAGCTATAATGTTATAATCCCTCAGCTGTTGACTAAGTCAGAGCAGTTGGGAGCAATAGCTTCCTGCGGCCATGTATTCTGCTTCAGTAGTAGATGTGGTAACAATGTCTGTTTCTTTGAAAACCAAAAGATCAGTTTGCTTCCTAAGAACTGGTAAGTTCCTGAGGTTGACTTTCTGTCTATTCTAAAACCTCCATAATCAGAATCAGAATACCCACTAAGCTCTAGATTATCATCTGATGGGTAGAATAAACCAAGGTTTACTGTCCCCTTCAGATACTTAAGAATCCGCTTAGCTGCTTCCTGGTGGCTTTGCATTGGATTTGCCTGAAATCTGGCACATACACCTACTGCAAATGTTATATCTGGTCTGCTGGCAGTCAGGTATAGTAAAGATCCAATGAGAGACCTATATTTTTTCTGATTAGTTTTCTGACCATTTTCATCTGGATCCATCTTGAATCCAATCACCATAGGAATTTTGGCTACCTTACTGTTCTGAATTCCAAACTTAGCCAACAGATTCCTAGTATACTTTGCCTGATAGATGAATATCCCTTTTGTACTATGTTTAACTTGAAGACCCAATAAGTAATTCAACTGGCCCATCATGGACATCTCGAACTTCCCTTGCATCAGTTTGCTGAATCTGTCACATAAGCTCTTGTTGGGAGATCCGAAGATAATATCGTCTACATAAATCTGAACCATTAGAATGTCTTCACCATCTTCTATTCTGAATAAGGTTCTTTCTACTATTCCTTTAGTGAATCCACTGTCTACCAAGAACTGGGATAGCGTATCATAACAGGCTCTAGGAGCTTGTTTCAGGCCAAAAAGAGCTTTAGGTACACCTGGTTGCCCTTTTCAAAGCCAGGAGGTTGTTCAACATAAACTTCCTCCGCTTGTGCCCCATTTAAGAATGCACTCTTTACATCCATTTGATACACAGTAAACCCTCTGTGAGCAGCATATGTCAGAAACAGCCGAATGGCTTCCAGGCGTGCGAAAGATGCAAAGGTCTCATCATAATCAATTCCTTCTAATTGTGAATACCCCTTTGCAACAAGTCTTGCCTTATTTCTGGTGATAACATTATTCTCATCCCTCTTGTTCTTGAATACCCAGTTGGTGTCTATCACATCTTGATGAGTTGGTCTATCTAACAATTCCCAAACCTGATTCCTCTCGAACTGCTCTAATTCTTCTTGCATAGCTAGAATCTAGCAGGCATCTTGTAGAGCTTCTTCTATTGTGGTTGGTTCCTTCAAAGACAAATAACAACAATACATAACACTTTCACCAACCTGATGTCTAGTTTGGACTCGAGCATTTGGATTGTCAATTATCTGATCAGTCAGATGGTCTTTCAACCAAGTCCTTCTTTTCTGATGTATATCAGTTTGGACATTTTCATCCTCTTCTGATATTGAGTCACTAGAGGTTGGGAGTGGTACAGTAAAAGGATCCACTTGGTATGGACAAGTCTCAACTGATGTTGGAATCATCATAGGCTGATGTTTATCCGCCGGAACATCAGGTGTTCCCCCTGATCCCAGATGGTTCAGTTGTTACTGTCTCAGTTGTACCAGCTTCTTCATTGACAGTTGTACGTACCTTAGGGTCTGACTGCCCTCGTGAATCGTCAAGATCAAGTTTAGGAACATACACAGTGACGTGATCTGATTCATTTTGTTTGATACTCGACTGATCCATTTTCTGAGCATCAGGTACTGGTTAATCTGGTACGGCTTGTTCTGAGGTAGATTTCTCTTGTTCAGTAGATGTCTCATCAAAGACCACATGAGGTGTTTCTTCCACAACTAAGGTTCGCCTGTTGAACAACCTGAAAGCTTTGCTGGTAGAGGAATATCCTAAAAATATACCCTCATCTGACTTAGCTTCAAAGGTTTTCAACTGACTCTTCCCATTGTTGTGAATAAAACACTTGCACCCAAAAACATGGAAGTAAGAAACACGAGGTTTTCTGCCCTTCCATAGTTCATAAGGTGTTTTGAAGTAAATCTTAGCCAGAGAACATCTGTTCTGAGTGTGACATGATGTGTTGATAGCTTTTGCCCAGAAACGGTTTGGAGTTGCATGTTCAACCAACATTGTGCAAGCAGCTTCTTTGAGTGTTTTATTTCTCCGTTCTGCTACACCATTCTGTTGTGGTGTTCTGGCAGCTGATGTTTCATGTTGTATACCAAACTTAGTGCAAAAATCAGTTATAAAAGAGTTCAGAAATTATGTACCTTTATCTGATCTGATTTTTACAATGCTGACACCCTTTTCATTTTGCAATTTCTTGAGCAGCTCAGGTATCTTTGTTGTAGTTTCATTCTTCTTATACAAGAATACAGCCCAGGTAAACTTGGAATAATCATCCCCGATTACTAGAGTGTATTTGCGTCCACTGAAACTAAGAGGTGTAACTGGACCGAATAAATCCATGTGGAGAAGTTGCAATACTCTGCTGGATGCTGGTCCTGGGATCCCGTTAAATGAGGCTTTAACCTGTTTTACCTTCTGACATGCGACACATGTCTGATCCTTAGAGAATACCTCATTTGGGAGACCCTCCACCAGGGACATCCTTGCTATCTTGTTAAGAGTCTTAAAGTTCAGATGGCTCATTCTCTTGTGCCAGAGTCAACTGTTGCTTTTGGAACTCTTAACAATCAGGCATGCATTTCTTGGACAACTGTCCCAATTTGCATTATAAATCGTTCCTTTTCTAGAACCAGTTAGCAAAATCTATTGAGTAGCTCGATTCTTTATAGTACACTGATCAGTCGAGAACTCAACGCTGAATCTGTTGTCGCAGAATTGTGAAACCGATAACAGGTTATACTTTAAACCATCGACATACGAGACTCCTGTAACATGTACATCATTATTAACTAAGGTTTTGAATCCTCTGGTAAGCCCAAAGTTATCGTCACCAAAGAGTACACGTGGGCCTTCTTGTTCTATGAAGGAACTTAGAAGATGTTTGTTTCCAGTCATGTGCCTTGAGCATCCACTATCGATGTACCAGATAGTTGCTTGTACACCTCCCTTATTGGCCAAACCTACGCGAACCTGCAATCAAATCAAATCTCGGCTGATGCTTGATCAGTTGAGGACCATTTATGTTCCCTTTCTGATCAGGCTCTCACCTTTTCTGTTCAGTAGGTTTTTTTCCCTTCTTTGATACAGATTTGGCATATTGTGTATCTTGTCCAGAAATCTTCCTAGGTTCACTTTTGGAATGTGAACTAGGTTGGACAAATGAGGATCCAGAAGGGCTATCAAACCCAATACCCTTCTTATCAGTTGGCTTCCGAAAGTAGCTTGTTATTTCATCAACATTTTTAGAAGCTTTTCCAAAAATTTCTACTTTCTTTCGCAAACTGTCCTCACTTTGTTTTAGACTCTCATGCAGTGGGAAGAGTTCATCAAACTTAGCTTGGAGGATTTTGAGATCATCAACTTTTTGTTTGTTAATAGTTTGATGTTCCTTAACCAGTTTACCCTGATCAGAAGAGCTGACTTTCAGAAATTCTAGTTCTGCAGTCATCTTCTGAACAATCTCAATTGATTTTAGTTCAGCAGCTTTGCTTGCAGTATTTTCCTTGACAAGCTGAATGTTCTCTGCTCCCAGTTTATCGTTCTCAGCTTCCACTATTGTATAAGTGTCTACTGCACTGGAGAGATCATCAAGCAATTGCTCATTGTAGAGCTGCAGATCAATCTCTCCAGCAGGTGTGCTTATCATAACAGGTGTGGAAACAGAAAACACAAAAGATTTAGAGGTTACCTCAGTTTGATCAGCTTCTTTGGCCATGAGGCAAATTCCATCATCAGATGAGAACATCAGATCGTCGAGGTCATCGAAATCATCAGTATTGGCCATCAGGCAGAAGTCCTCGATAGATGAGTGTCCAGAGTCATCTGATGGCAGGTAAGAGTCATCAATACCAGATGTGTCTTCTATCATAGCTTTTCTGTCTCTGTATCTTTGCTCTCTTCTATTCCGCTTATCTTCGCTTTCTTTTGGAGTCAGGTCAGGGCAATCTGCGCTGTAGTGACCTGGTTTCTGACAGTTGAAACATGCTCCAGGTTCCACGGAATTTCTTCTGCCAGGTGAGTCATTTATTCTATACGATCTGTCAGGTGACTTTCCAGTTTGCCTGTAATCAGAATTCCTCCTATCTGATATGTTGTCTCTTCTATCATTAGAACGATCATCTCTCTTATCTTCTCTCCGGTCATCTCTACGACCATCTCTTCTGTCATCAGAACGGTTCCTTTCTTGAGATTTGTCAGTAGATCTCCTATCTCTTCCTCTGATGTTCTTATAGTCCCTATAGAATTTCGGATACTTTCCTAGAACATTCGATCTTTCTAATTTTCTGGTCAGTAAAGCAATTTGTTCAGCTTGACTTATGATGTTTCCCATTGGTTCAGTAGACCTCGAACTGCTGTTAGTTGCTTTGAATGCAACAGCTTTTGATGTGGAAGGTGTAGCTTCAACTGGTGAATCGTCTTCTTCTTCTTGACCTCTTCAATCAGATCAAACTCATGGGCTTTTAGGCTCAGGCACAGGTTGTTTGGCTTCATCTTCACAATATCTTGGCAATCTTTTATCACAGTTACCTTCATATCCCATTTCTTGGTCAGGGACCTCAAGATCTTGTAGTTGATGTCTTTATCAGACATTTCTCGTCCTAGTTCACGAAGCTTGTTGACAGACATGGTGATTCTTCCATCAAGTTGATTTATCATTTCATTTGGTAGAATCTTTAGTTTCTCAAACTTCACCAGTTCAGCTTGCAATCTGTTGTCTTTAATCTGGTCATTCCCTTCACATATTTCAGCAAGAGTATCCCACATCTGCTTGGCAGTCTTAAGATATTTGATCTTCTCTCGTGTTGTCTTGTCCATCGTCTTCATGATGATGTGTCTGGCTACAGTATCCAGATTGGATAACTTTCTTTCTTCTGCATCCATCATCGAAGGACTCTTTCTAATACGTGCACCAGCTTGGTGATCAGTATCCCTATTTCCATCAGATGGATTAATGTAATAGATGATGATGGGTCCTTGTTCAAGAACTTCCATCATTCTGTTGCTTATTGCACCCAGATGGTTGCTCATGAGTATGGTCCAGTCAGCATACTCATCAACCGAAACTTAGGCAGATCATGATACATACCCGAAGTATTATCCATGCTGAATTTGAGTTTTGAAAACAGATGAGCTTTAAAAACAGGTTTTTCAAGATCTGTCCTGTTGGGATTATACTGGAAAGTATGCTTTTACTTTGTATAATCAGACTGAATTTCGGACTTATTTACTAAAATATATTGTTTATCACTGATGCTTTAAATATCATCGAATGTTACATATATTTACTGAATAACTGTTCAATAAATAGTACGTGTTACATTGTAGTTAATTTAGTGATACCAGATCACAGAAGATTAAATTAACAGTCCCTTGTAACTAAAAGTACACCATTCACGACCTAGACGGAAATGAACAATCCATCGTGAAAGGTTGAAGTGTAAGGCTCATATTGGTTTGTCTTGACCAAGATATTACACTAGTGCATGACTGATGCACTGGAGAGGAACTACAGGAGGATAAATTCTTCAGAACTTAACTAGGAAGAATTAGACCTCAGTGGTTCGTTATTTCTTAATCTTCGTCCCTTAAATAGGATCGTGTGTGGTTAGTAATTATTGCTTTGACTTATTACGGGTAGAGAATCAAGGAGATTCAATACTTTATATCTTGGGCAATATTATTGGTCACATGCGATTGCTAAGATTTAATATGGAGAATCGTGTGCAAGTACGTTTATTCGATTTGCCCCCTTGGGAGGTTCATAAGTTTTATCATACCAAATCTTGCAAGTGGAACTAGTTTCCGGTATGGATAATAATGTTGATCCGTTCCTTTATCAAGGATAAAAGATATTAATTAATGGAAAGCTATTTCAGTGGCTTGAATTAATTAATGGGCTAGATAATCTTAAACACGGAAAATAATAACCGGGAGCCATATTAACTGTAATATGGGTTAAGATGGATAGTGCAATATTAATAATGTAGTGGGATTAATTAATATTTATGGGCTTGAATAATATTGTGGCTCAATATTGATAATTCAAGATCCATTGGAAGGTCCAATCTTAAATCTCCTATAGGCCCCCCAAGTAGCCCAACATAAAGTCCAATAACTGAAAAAGGTGTTTAAAAATAAAATAAATTTTCTTGCCTATTTTTCCTCATTTTTTTCGAAAAATATAAATAAAAGGGGAGAAAGATTTTCTTTGAATTTTGTTATGGAATGAAGATATGTATTATTGGAATACAAGATTATCTCATTAAATTCAAGAAATCTCCCACTTGGTTATTTATATTGGAAATTTCGAAATTTTTGAAAAAGAAGGAAAAGAAAGATTTAATTGATTTTCTTGAAAAGATATTATGGAAGATATGTATTTCTTGAAATACAAGTATATCTCATAAATTCAAGAAGATCCAAATCTTGGAATCTTTATCCTCTTTTTCGAAAATACACCATAGCAAGAGAGAGTGGAATTTTTATGGAATATTTTAATTATGGAGAAAAATAATATATGAGATATATTCAAGATTTCTTGGATATCAAGAAAAGATTTTTCCCCCTATTCGCAAAAAATCGGCCACTACACCTCTATAAATAGGGGATGAGTGTTTCATTCCCAAGTACAATTCCATGTGCTGGAAAAATTAGTAAATCCACAAAGGTGGTGCAACAAATTTTATTTTTCCTTCTGTTAATTGTTCGCGAGTTTCCTTCCACCGGATTGTCGAGCAAGGACTAGGGAATACTTGGGAAGGTCTTTTGGTGTGTTTTCATCGACGAGACCATTGCCATTCCAAGAGGTAAGTTCACGTAAACTCGTAGTAATTCCGCATGCGTAGGATTTACGTGAACTGTTTATATGCATGATTTGTTATTCATGCTAGTAATAATTGTTAGAATTAAATTTGTATTTAAATATTCATCCCGAATAGATCCGGGCAAACTAATTCCCCAACAACTGGTATCAGAGCCTCGGTTTTGGGCTCTGAATTTTAAATTGTAATTTAATTCGCTGTCATTAAATTTGAAATTGGATAGTAGAATTGCTAGATCTTTTTTGCAGGTATCCAATTGTCATGGAATTTAATGTGTTTATTTATGCATGCATATAAATTGTGGTTTTTTAATTCGATTCGTTCGGATTCGTTTTGCCTCGTGAGAAAATCCACGAGTAGATTAGAATTTGTTTGATTTGATCAATGTAATAGACTAGTCTAGATCTAGGTTTATTTATTTTTTATAAATAAATTGTAACAGGATCGGAAACGGAGGCAGAGATGAAGAACTAAAAGACGGGATCCGGAACCGGGCGTAGGCAGCATGCATCGCATTTAAACGTGTTAAGGAGGCACACGCGTTAATGCGGATAACCGGGCGGGCGCGACGTGGTACGGGGCGAGGCAGAGGGCCGAGCGGCATGAGGGATTCGCGGGGCGACGCGCGGCACGCAGAGGGCGATGACGCCGACGAAGGCGATGATGGCGAGTTTTGCCGAGGCGATAAGTGGCGATATAAGGCGAGGCGCGAGGCGCGAACAGGAGGTGACGCTGGCGACGCCGCCGAGGGCACGTGGGCGACGTCGGCGCCAAGGGCTACAGACATTAACGCTTATTCGATATGGCCGAGTGCTAGGAGGGCACTCCGACCCGCAAACTGGTCGATGACGTGGCTTGATAAGGCATTTTTTTTAAACGGTCAAGTGGGAGCTTTTCGAGACGAACGATGAAGGCTATGAAGACGATTTCTCAAGATCAAGACATGACAAAAATTAACCATGACAATTGGATAAATGTGCCCAATATGTTTAATTTTTTGTCTTGATGTTTATGCATTATTTTATGCTTATTTAAATTGTGTTTAAATTTGCGATGCATGAGAAAATGTTTTGAAAAATCTCACTTTCGAAAATTACTAAGTATGCTTAAACAATTAATTGACAATTTTATTCCGGAAAATAAAATTGAATTAATTATTGACCTCCATGATTTATTTATTTGTGAATTCTTTTGGAGAAATTTCCCCCACGGGACGGTCAAAAGATAGCTTTCACATGAATAAATTCCAAGTGGATGATTGTGGATTATTACTAGTGGCGACGATGAACCTCCCCACGAGGCTCGATCAAAGCGAAATAATAATTATGTATTTAATCATGGTTATTACTTAGGTATAAAATTGATATGCATATACTTCCCCGAAGTCCCTGTCAATTTTATATTGGTCAAGTGGGAGCCAACTATTAATCTGGATATTAAAGGTTTGTAACTGTTCTTGTTTGTAACCAGATTGAATGTGTTTAAATAATGACCCACCCCACATGGCTTATTTAAACTAATTTGAGATGTTGGCTGATGCATGTTCATATTTTTTTGAGATTTTAATATGAAACATGTGATCGAATTTTGTGATACATTTGTGCTTATGCATATTATTATTTATTTCTGTTCAACATGTCGCAACCTTTTAATCCACTGTTATATACACTCAAAGAACACCAATTAACTAGAGATAACTATGTTGTTTGGAAACGGAATATGAGTTTTGTCCTACCTGCACAAGAACATTATTGGGTTCTTGATGTACCCAAGCCCCGTATGCCTACTGATGGATCTGATGCGGAAAGGCACTTGTATAATATTTGGGAGCAGGCCAATGAACCCATGAAACGTGTAATCTTGACTTCACTGTCTGATGATTTGAGACACATTCATGAAGGTGTTGAGTCTGCTGCAGAAATTATACAAAGTCTTGAAGAAATATTTATAACAAAAGACCGCATGATCAATCAGTTTAAAACGGGTGATGTGGCTAGGCTAAAAATGGCTGAGGGAACACCCGTAAGGGAGCATGTTCTCAGAATAAAATGCCATTTTGATAAACTTGCTTATCTCGGTACTAAGTATTGTGATGAGGCTCAAATCGAATTTCTTTTCCTAACTCTTCCAAGGTGTTTTGATGAGTTTTACTGTAGTTTTGTGATGAGCGATCACATGTTTACTATGGACACTCTACAAGAAGCCTTGGAGATAATGGAGAAGCATTTAGGAAAGAAAGACGAAGCATTGGTGACCAAAAGTCTTTTCTCAAGATCTAGGCCAATGGAAGGCAAGACTCAAGAAAAGGAAAGTGGTCAGAACCAAAGCATAATCATCACTAAGAAAAGTAAGAGAAAGACATCTAGTTGGATGGGTGTCAAGAAAGTACCAAAAGGAAAATGCTTCAAGTGCGGTGAAAAGGGACATTGGAGGTCAGCCTGTTCCAATCCCAAAAGGAATGGAAAGAAAGGTAATTCTCACGCACTAGTTGTTGAAACTTGCTTAGCGGCGTATGCCTCCCATTTATGGGTGGTGGATACGGGATCCACTGATCATGTTTGTTTCACTTTACAGGGGTTCAAGCGGACCCGACAACTTAGTGGGAGTGAGATCCTCATCACACTGGGCGATGCTACGAGAGTGGCAGCTGAAGCAGTGGGAGAAGTGCACCTGTCTTTTGAAGACATAGTTTTAATTTTAAGAGATGTTCTTTACATTCCGAATTTTAGAAAGAATTCAATTTCGGTTTCTAAACTTTACCTTGATGGATATTCGGTTACTTTTGATAAAGTTGTTACCATTTCTCTTTATGATAATTTATCTGCCATGGAACGTTGTCAAGTAATCTCTATACAATTAACTGTGCACACCACTCAAGAAATGCATCCTATAACACATCAACTATTTCCGATAAAAGAAAACGTTCATCAGACGTGAACGAAATACTTCTATGGCATCTAAGATTGGGACATATTAATCCAAAGAGGATCCAAAGGTTGGTGAAAGACGGTTCACTGGAGTCTCTCCAAGTTGAACCAATTCCAACCAGGGAATCATGTTTGGAGGGTAAAATTACCAAGAGGGCATTCGGAGCCAAGGGGAATAGAGCCAAAGAAGTGTTAGAAATCGTTCACACAGACGTATGTGGTCCAATGTCAACCAAAGCAAGAGGAGGTTACGAGTATTTCGTCACTTTTTTTGATGACTACTCGAGGTACGGTTATATTTTTCCTTATGAAGCATAAATCTGAGACCTTTGAGAAATTCAAAGAATTTAAGGCTCAAGCAGAGAATCATAGGGAAAATGTATCAAGTCTCTACGATCCGATCGTGGAGGCGAGTACCTCAGTGATGAGTTTTTGAACTACTTGTCAGATGAAGGGATTGCATCCCAACTTACTGCACCCGGAACCCCTCAACAAAACGGGGTTGCAGAGCGAAGAAACAGAACTCTTTTAGAAATGGTTAGATCAATTATGTGTTATGCGGATCTTCCCAAGTCGTTCTGGGGTCATGCCTTGGAAACAGCGGCTTACATTCTGAACTTGGAGCCATCCAAATCGGTTCCCTAAACTCCCAAAGAATTGTGGACCGGGCGCAAGCCTAGATTGAGACACATGAGAATTTGGGGGTGTCCGGCCTACGTGTTGGACAAGGAAGCCGGGAAATTGGATCCTCGATCAGAATTAAGGTTGTTTATAGGATACCCCGAGGGAACAAAAGGATGTATGTTCTATGGTCCCGAAGATCAAAAGGTGGTAATAAGCACCCACTTTAGATTTTTGGAGGAAGACTATATGAACGAAAGAAGACCCAGAAGTGAGATTACCTTAAGTGAGCTAAGGGGGCTAACCTCATTGCCAACTGTACAAGATGATATACCAAACGATACACTTTCACAACCGGAACCTCGTCGTAGTGGGAGGGTTGTAAGACAGCCCGAGAGATTCATGGGGATAGGAGAGTCCTCGGATTTGATTCCCGGACAAGACGAATCAGACCCATGGACATATGATGAGGCAATCCAAGACAAGGATGCGGTTTCTTGGCAAAAGGCAATGAAAGCTGAAATGGGTTCTATGGATCATAACAGAGTGTGGGAGCTAGTCGAACCACTTAATGGGGTCAAACCCATTGGTTTCAAGTGGGTATACAAGAGAAAGAGGGGACCGGACGGGAAGGTGGAAACCTTCAAGGCAAGGCTTGTGGTGAAAGGTTATACTCAGAAAGAAGGGATCGACTATGAGGAAACCTTTTCTCCTGTAGCAATGCTTAAGTCCATCCGGATTCTCTTGTCGATAGCTGCACATCTCGATTTTGAAATCTGGCAAATGGATGTTAAGACAGCTTTCTTTAACGGAAGTCTTAATGAAGAAATCTATATGTAAAAACCCCAAGGCTTCATTGAAGAGGGCCAAGAACACCTAGTTTGTAAGCTCATGAAGTCCATTACGGACTCAAACAGGCATCCAGAGCTTGGAACCAATGTTTTGATCATGTTATAAAGTCTTATGGGTTTGATCAAAACGAGTTCGAAAGTTGTGTGTACAAAAAGCGTGTCAGAACTGCATTGGTATTCTTAGTACTATACGTAGATGATATTCTGCTCATCAGGAACGATGTAAAGGTGTTATCAGACGTAAGGACATGGCTTTCAAAACAGTTTGATATGAAGGACTTAGGGGAAGCCTGGCACATCCTTGGGATCAAGATTACTCGAGATCGCAAGAAAATGATGATAGGCTTATCGCAAGCTTCATACATAGACATTGTCTTGAAACGATTCAGCATGCAGGATTCCATGAAAGGCTTCGTACCTTTTAGGCATGGAATCCATCTATCCAAGAAAATGTGCCCTAAGACACAAAAGGAGATAGATGACATGAAAGGCATTCCTTATGCTTCGGCTGTCGGAAGCCTTATGTATGCAATGATGTGCACGAGACCGGATATCTGCTTTGCCGTTGGCATGGTGGCAAGATATCAAAGTAACCCGGGGAAAGAGCATTGGACGGCAGTTAAAAATATTCTGAAGTATCTGAAAAGAACTCGAGATAGAATGTTGGTTTATCAGTCAGATAGTCTAATCCCCATCGGCTACACGGACTCGGATTTCCAATCAGACTTAGATTCCAGAAAATCTACCTCCGGTAGTGTGTTTTGCATGGGGGGAGGAGCCATGACGTGGAGAAGCGTTAAGCAGAAATGCATCGCAGATTCTACCATGGAAGCCGAATATGTAGCTGCTTGCGAGGCAACGAAAGAAGCGGTTTGGCTCAAGAACTTTCTAGTGGACTTGGATGTAGTTTCGAATTTACCCAAAGACAATCATCATTTATTGTGACAATCTTGGGAGCGATTTGCAAATTCAAGGGAACCAAGAGCCCACAAACCCAGCAAACACATTGAAAGGAAATAACATCTTATACTAGAAATCGTTAAGAGATGAGATATAGAGGTGGCAAAGATCGCGTTAGAAGACAACCTAGCTGATCCATTCACAAAGGGTCTGCCTCAGAATACATTCGAGAGACATGTGAAAGGAATGGGTGTCAAGACCGTTGCCAATCTGCTTTGAGTATACGTGGGAGACATTATTAGGTTCGTGTAGGTGACATTAGCTGTCACGTACTACACGAGACATGATGTAGTATACTTAAAAGCAGACTTTGATTATAAGTGGGAGATTGTTGGGATTATACTGGAAAGTATGCTTTTACTTTGTATAATCAGACTGAATTTCGGACTTATTTACTGAAATAAATTGTTTATCACTGATGCTTTAAATATCATCGAATGTTACATATATTTACTGCATAACTGTTCAATAAATAGTAACGTGTTACATTGTAGTTAATTTATTGATACCAGATCACAGAAGATTAAATTAACAGTCCCTTGTAACTAAAAGTACACCATTCACGACCTAGATGGAAATGAACACTCCATCGTGAAAGGTTGAAGTGTAAGGCTCAGATTGGTTTGTCTTGACCAAGAGATTACACTAGTGCATGACTGATGCACTGAAGAGGACCTACAGGAGGATAAATTCTTCAGAACAGAACTAGGAAGAATTAGACCTCAGTGGTTCGTTATTTCTTAATCTTCATCCCTTAAATAGGATCGTGTGTGGTTAGTAATTATTGCTTTGACTTATTACGGGTAGAGAATCAAGGAGATTCAATACTTTATATCTTGGGCAATATTATTGGTCACATGCGATTGCTAAGATTTAATACGGAGAATTGTGTGCAAGTACGCTTGTTCGATTTGCCCCCTTGGGAGGTTCATAAGTTTTATCATACCAAATCTTGCAAGTGGAACTAGTTTCCGGTATGGATAATATTGTTGAACCGTTCCTTTACAAGGATAAAAGATATTAATTAATGGAAAGCTATTTCAGTGGCTTGAATTAATTAATGAGCTAGATAATCTTAAACACGGGAAATAATAACCGGGAGCCATATTAACTGTAATATGGGTTAAGATGGATAGTGCAATATTAATTATGTAGTGGGATTAATTAATATTTATGGGCTTGAATAATATTGTGGCTCAATATTGATAATTCAAGATCCATTGGAAGGTCCAATCTTAATTCTCCTAAAGGCCCCCCAAGTAGCCCAACATAAAGTCCAATAACTGAAAAAGGTGTTTAAAAATAAAATAAATTTTGTTGCCTATTTTTCCTCTTTTTTTTCGAAAAATATGAATAAAAGGGGAGAAAGATTTTCTTTGAATTTTGTTATGGAATGAAGATATGTATTCTTGGAATACAAGATTATCTCATTAAATTCAAGAAATCTCCGACTTGGTTATTTATATTGGAAATTTTGAAATTTTTGAAAAAGAAGGAAAAGAAAGATTTTCTTGATTTTCTTGAAAAGATATTATGGAAGATATGTATTTCTTGAAATACAAGTATATCTCATAAATTCAAGAAGATCCAAATCTTGGAATCTTTATCCTCTTTTTCGAAAATACACCATAACAAGAGAGTGTGGGATTTTTATGGAATATTTTAATTATGGAGAAAAAGAATATATGAGATATATTCAAGATTTCTTGGAGATCAAGAAAATATTTTTCCCCCTATTCCACATGCAAAAAATCGGCCACTACACCTCTATAAATAGGGGATGAGTGTTTCATTCCCAAGTACAATTCCATGTGCTGGAAAAATTAGTAAATCCACAAAGGTGGTGCAACAAATTTTATTTTTCCTTTTGTTAATTGTTCGCGACTTTCCTTCCACCGGATTGTCGAGCAAGGACTAGGGAATACTTGGGAAGATCTTTTGGTGTGTTTTCATCGACAAGACCGTTGACATTCCAAGAGGTAAGTTCACGTAAACTCGTAGTAATTCCGCATGCGTAGGATTTACGTGAACTGTTTATATGCATGATTTGTTGTTGAATTATTATTTGAATTAATATAGGATTAATTCATGCTAGTAATAATTGTTATAATTAAATTTGTATTTAAATATTCATCCTGAATAGATCCGGGCAAACTAATTCCCCAACATGTTCAAGTGACCACAATGGTTCTTCCTCAAGAACCGATGATACTCAAAGCCAGTGGTCCGTAGAACCACTGCTCTGTTACCACTTGTAGGTCCTGAACGGGTTTTCGTGAGGGCAGAAGTCTGGAGGGGAGGGGTGAATAGACTTCTGAAAACTTTTGCGTGAGATCAGGTGTGATAAGCAAGTTTCCTGATCAGAGTGTGTGTGAGTCAGTTTGGACTGATATCCAACTTACTGATCGCCTGAGGGAAGATCAGTTCGGTGTCTATCAGTTTAACTGATGTGCGAAAGCTAAATTTTACCCGTGTGAAAAACAGTTTTGTTAATTCAGAATTCTAAGTTATCTGTTTTGAATCAGATGACAAAGTGTCAAACTGATCAGATCAGTTGCTTGATGCAAATTTGATCCTGACTCAGAATATGTGTTGGGATATTTTAGTTTTGATGAATTATGCCAAAACATTATCAACTTGTGTTATTTAAGTTAATCTATAGATAACAAGTTAAGGGGGAACTCATGAAATCAGACGAAGATAATCGAGATCAGACGAGGCTACAGACGAAACTGATCAAGATCAGATGAGTAAGATGAGTTCCATATAAACTGATGAGCTGAACAAGAGAAGCATGATGATTTGTAATGAAGAAAAGCTGATGTAATGTTGTGAAGAAATCATAAATCAGAAGAGGAAATTTTAAAAAAAGCGTAAACCGATTTGTTGCTTTGTTGAAATCGATTGTTGTGCAGATCTGAATCGCTGTGCGTAAACCGATCTGTTGTCTCAAAAAAATCGGATTGTGCAGATCTGAACTGTTATTGTAAACTGATCTGTGTCTAGAAAACTGATCTGTTGTGCAGAACTTGTAAGACCCCGAATTCATTTAGAACTTATTTGTTTATTTTTCCTAATATGTTTAAATGTTATACTTGCTTTTAAAAATATGTGTACAAGTTTCTAAATTTTTCAAGTGATGTTGGGAGATGAATTTAATAAAGAAGATTTTGATTAGATCCCAAAACCCCTGAGTATGACATGTTCAGGATAATCTTGATAGTTGAGTCAGGATTCAGTTTTAGAGTATTCAGGTTGTTATCTGCAAAATGTATAGTCAGCAGATATAGATCAGGATAGGTTATGAAGACTCAGTAAGTTTCTGAAGAAACTGAAGTTTGATATGAAAATGAGTTTTCAAGTTTCGATATGAAACCGAGAAATCAAGACTTCGAGAAATCGAGATATCAAGACTTCGGGAAACTGAGATATTGAAGACTCAGTGTGAAATCGAGAAATCAAGACTTCGGAGAAATCGAGAAATCAAGACTCAAAGATGAAGACTCAAAGATATCACCAAGATATCTGTGGAAGACTCAAGACTCGTAAGATATCAAGACTCGAAGACATCAAGACTCGTAAGAATCAAGACTCGAAGACCCAAGACGTGAAGACAGTAAGATCGAAGACAGAGGATACTGAAGGCACAATAATTACTGAAGACTCAGTAATGTATTGAATGCTCAGTATAAACCTGAATGTTCCGAGGCACTGAAAATATCTATCTGAAGGATTCAATACTGAGAAAAACGCGATTCCTTAGAAAAATAGATATTGCCCAAGACATTCTCAAGCAGACAAAAGGAACTAAGACAAAGTGTTGTTAAGGTTATATCACTCGGAGATATTGACAAAAAAGAGCCGTTGTGTTTGTCTACATTCAACTGGAGATAAAAGTCAAAATGTAAGAAGACAAAGATCAGATTTTTTATCGACATCGACATTAACGACAACAGTCATCAAAAACATGTCAGTAGTACTATGTTCCAGACTGCAAAAAGTGATGACCAGCTACATGAAAGGTTATTGCCTAAAACGTGTTAGGGAGTTTCAAACCCTAAATATAGTCGTTCATCACACACCATAAGAGGAAACTCATGGAGGTATCTCTTCCAACGGATAGTTTTTCAAGAGTGACCTTGGTGCCTGCCTATAAATGCTTGTGACCATCTACATTGAGAGGTTACAGGAAATTTGTAAGCAACTCAAGAGCTCAAACTTATTATTGCGAGTTGAAGCACTCAAAAACCCAAGAATTTCCCAAGTGTTTTATATCGAAGAGAGCTCATTTTACTAAGCCTAGCTTGATAAGATATATCCGAAGCTTAGTCGAGATATCCTAGCCTTTGCATTGTTCTTAATTGTAAAGGATATCTCATCCTAGTTGGAAACCAACCAAGAAACCCCAAACCCTTTGTAAGGTAGTTTGAGTGTGATTGTTGTGATTGTTGGTGAGATTGGAGTTGTAAAGAGTTAGTAAACTACATTGAGGTAGTCAGAAAGTTCTAGGGAAGAAGTGAGTAAACTATCTTAGATAGTCAGAAAGCTTGTGTGTGTTTTGAGTAAGTAAACTACAGAGGTAGTCAGAAAGCTCAAAATAGAAAGGTTAGTAAACTACAGAGGTAGTCAGAAAACCTTAGGAAGTGATTAGTGAATTTCTCTGAAGAGATCAGAGAGAGTGGACGTAGAAGCTTGAGTCTCTGAACCACCATAACTTGCTGTGTTGTTTGCTTTCTGTATTGCTTTGATTAACTGTTGCATGCCTTTAAACTGAAAGCATATTTTCACTGATACTCAGTTGGAATCAATCCACTGTAGCTGCATATAACTGAATCACAGCCTAATCACTATTCCATTAAAAGGAAGGTTTTCAGCAAAGCATTAAAACGAGTATAAACTTAGGGCCAACCATTCCGCACATCTGAGTAGCTAGAACAGATAGTTACCAAACTGAACTTACTCTAACTGAGGGTTCAGTAAGTTAGTTATCTGATCCAAGCAGCTCAGGAACTCTGAAAACTCAGGATCAGTTGGGATTATCTGAGGTATCTGAAAGCAGCTCAGGATCACTGTCTCAGGTAGACTTTGACTCAAAGCAATTTGTGCTTCTCAGGACCAAATCATCAGGACAACCTGACCCAAGCTGACCTCAGTAAAGAATAGTTTTAAAATCACTGAACACGTGTATTCCCCCCCCATACACGTGTAAGACTCGTTTGCACCGGGACCAACAAGTGGTATCAGAGCAGTGGTTCAACTTGACCACCTGCTTTGTTGACCATAGTCTTATTTGCTAAAATACTTGTGGTCTATCTGAACAGATCTTATTTGCTGAAATCTTAAAAGACTCAGACAAAATGTCTTCTAAGAAACTTCTCATGTTCTTAGTAGAGAACTATGATTTGTGGAGACTGGGAATGCAGGCTCACCTGTATTCTAAACATGAACGTATGTGGAGAGTGGTCTCTGAAGGGCCATTCCAATTTACTGTGGTGAATCCCAGAGGAACAGAAAATGAGAGAAATGATCCCAGGACAGAATTTCTTAAGTCTGATGACCAACTGACTCCTGAGGAGAAGAAGTTAGTCAATCTAGACTATATTGCCAAAGACACACTATACAGTATAATTGATGATGGTGTGATGGGAATGATTTCTCACTGTAATACTGCAAAAGAAATTTGGGATACACTAGCTGTAATGTGCCAAGGCACAGATCATATCAAGGAGAACAAACTTTCAGTTGCCATTGGAAAGTTTGATAGTTTTTAAATGGAAGATGGTGAATCTATAGACATATTGGAAGTCAGATTCACTAGTATTATGAATTATCTGAATGCACTTGGAAAGAGATATTCACAGAGAGAAGTTGCATTGAAAATTCTTAGAGGTCTTTCTAAGAAATGGGATATTCATGCAGTGGTGATTGAAAACACCAAAAACATTAATTCAATGCCGTACCAACAAGTCTTCTATGAGCTGAAAGCTTATGAATTCGTAATTGATAAGAAATCAAAGAAAGCTGACAGCAAAGATGATTCATCATCTAGTAAAAATGTGGCTTTCAAAGCCAAGGATAAAAGCTGTAAAACTAGAGAGTCTGAGAACTCCCTTGCTAAAAATCAGGATGAGCTTGAGGATAAGCTAGCACTGATGGCACGGAGGTTTGAAAGACTTAATAGTCGATATGGAAAATATAAAAACTATTACAGGAATCACAGGTACCAGAAGAAAGCTGAGGACAAATCGACTGAAAAGAGAAAAGACCTGAAAGCTGAAGGATCTTCATCCAAAAAGAAGGACTCAAAGTCTAAAGAAGAAAGTGACCAGGATGATGATGCCAACAGATGTTATAACTGCCAAAAGAAAGGTCATTTTCAGTATGATTGTCCAGACCTGAGTGCTAAGGAAAGAAGAGAAAGGCAAGCTAAAAGAGACAAGAAGTTCTCCAGCAAGAAAGCCATGGTTGCAGAAGAAGAACATTCTGAGGAAGGATCTAGCTCTTCAGGAGAAATGTTCTCAGACAGTGAAAGTGATGACCTCTGTCTAATGGTTGTGGAGGAGGTAAATTCTTCTTTCTCTGTTGTTGCTCCTACACTAGCACAAGAGTTATCAAGTTCAACTGTAAACAGTCAATTTGACCTGATGGATTCTTTTGAGAGTCTGATGAAGGACTATGCTGTTTTACAAGAACTGCTAAATGAAACTCAAGAGCAGAACAAAGAACTGAAGGCTGAAAATCTTAAGTGGAAAGACTCTAGTAATACTGAAATCACTTCTCAATTAATGGGAGCTACTGATGAACTGGATGTTCTGAAAGTACAACTCTCAGAGAAAGAGAAGTTGATAGAGACCCTGAATGAAAAACTAGAGAAATTCACTGAAGAGATTCAGCTGATCAGAACTAAGTTCAATGACCTCTCTGAGAAGCATGAAACTCTACAAAAATGTGAGGATAGTGCGCAGAAGAAGCTAACTCTATTGAATACTGCATCTAAAGTAATAGATGAAATTCAGAGTTATCAGAGACCTGCCACTATAAAATCTGGATTGGGATACATTCCAGGGGGAAACTCACAAGGTCATCTGAATGCTGCATCAAGTAGCAAGAAGACAATTTTTGTTAAACCAGTGGCACCGACACTTCGAACTGAAGAAATGCCCAAGGTTTTAGATAAGGGAAAAGGACCTATGGTTCCAGTAAAACTGAATGATCAGGTAAGAAAGCCCAAACCTCAGGTGAAGGCTAGAAAACCTGATCACTCAGAAGGAAAATTTCAGGCAAGTACTTCGAAGCCTCAGGCTAAGAATGCAAACCTGAAAGGATCTGCACTGAACCAGCAGAGGAATTTTCAGAAGAGAAACACTCAGCAGAGACATTCTCAACTGAAAAGACCAAGTCCTCAGAATACTGAAAGACCCCAATTTCAGTACAGGCAACCTGAACCCCACTTGCCTAAGGGTAAAGGTTACTTGAACCCAAGTCAACAAAAGATTCAGACCAGCTGCACAGAAGTCAGAGCAATGGAACAAAAGGCCTGAACCTAAGAAAAATTATAAGGATCATGTTCATGCCAAGGCTAGCACTCATACACAAGACCCTGCTAAGGCACCCAGAGTGGTAAATATGTATGTAGATGTTTATGGAAGACAGATCAGCCACTCTAAAGTGATTATAGTTGTCAGGCAGATTTGGATTCCGAAAGGTACACCTAACATGATAGGACCCTACACCAATTGGGTACCTAAGAATTTATCTGTTTTTCAGGAGAAAAACAAGGGCACTGAGCTGATTGAAGATCACATAGCACTGATGAGTGTAGATGAAATGGCCCCTGCTGTATGGTATCTCGACAGTGGATGCTCAAGACATATGACAGGATTCAAGCAAATACTCAGTGACTATGTAGAGCAAAGAGGCCCTCAGATCACATTTGGAGATAACTCCAAGGGACAGACTGAAGGATATGGAACTTTGGAAATCGATTCAGTTCATATCCATGGTGTTTCATATGTATCTAGATTGAAGCATAATTTGCTTTCAATAAGCCAATTCTGTGACAAGGGATTTAATGTTGAGTTCTCAAAGAACTTATGTTATGTGAAAGATGATACCTCACAGAAAATACTACTGACTGGTACTAGAAAAACAAATGTTTATCTTGCTGATTGGAGTTCAACTCCTAAAGATACATGTTTGGTTGCAAAAAGTTCCACAGATACCAGTTGGTTATGGCATAAAAGGATGAATCACCTGAATTTCAAAACCCTGAATAAACTTGCAAGATTAGCACTTGTGAGAGGGTTGCCAAATGAAGTGTTCAGTAAGGAACATGTTTGTGATGCGTGCCAAAAAGGAAAACAAATTAGAGCATCATTTAAAAGCAAAGTAGATGTTTCTACTGAGAGAATACTTCAATTGTTACATATGGATCTTTTTTTCCAAGAATAACAAATGAGCACTAATGGCGTGAAATATACACTCGTAGTAGTTGATGACTCATGAAGATATACATGGGTCATATTCTTACTCAAGAAGAAAGAGACTCGGATAAAAGTTTGCTGAACTCATCGAAAAGGCTCGAAGATTGAAAAAGAACACGAGTGTGGTCAAAATCGGATCGACAAACCTTTGAATTTATAAACCATATTATATCGATTATTGTGCAACAAATGGAATTACTCATGAAACATCACCGCAAGGACCCCTCAACAAAATGGTGTTCTTTGAAAAGAAGAACAAGACTAAAAAAAAGAAGGCTGCAAGGACAATGATAGCTGTCGATATTCCTAAAAATTTTGGGTCAAGTCATCAACACCGCATGCTATTCTCAAAACAGATCCATGCCGACAAAGAGTCAAGGCAAAAACACCATACGAAGCTTTGGAATGAAAGAAAGCCTCTTCTTTCTTTTTCTTTTCGTGTGTTTAGTTGCAAGTGTTTCATACACAATAATGGTAAAGATCGGTTGAAAACATTTGATAGCAAAGGCGATGAAGGAATATTCTTAGGATACTCAAGTCAAGAAAGCTTTCAGAGTTTACAAATTATAGGACTTTATTGTGGAAGAAACACCTCATGTTGTTTTTGATGAATCTACTTGTGTTCGGAAGAAACAGAACATGATCTTGGAGAACCGACCAAGAGAATCACCAGACTAAGCCTGAAAAAGAATGACAAAACATCCACTGAACCTGAAAAGAAGAAGTCAGTCACTTTCTATGAATGGAGTGACTCAGACTCAGACAAAGAAGTTCAGGATGGAACTCAGGATGGTGAGACTCAGGATGGAAAGTCTCCACTGAAGGAAAGCCAACACACCGAAGCTGACCAATCTGAACAGACACCAGTTCAGACTCAGGTATGTGATGCCAATGAAGATGTGGTCACAGCTGAGGCAAATTCTGAATCTATCAACCAAAGGAGAACAAATGTCACTGACAATGTTCTGAATAGAATTTCCCCTGAGGAAGATGATTCCCTTTCTCCTTTTCTATTGTTCCCTGAGTTTAATGAACTGCCTGAACCTAACATTTCAAATGTTGAGGATACTATTGAAGGAGGAACATCTAGAAGAAGATGGTTAGATAGTCATCCTACAAGTCAGATTGTGGGTGATCTAACTGAAGGTGTTAAAACAAGAAGGTTCCATGGTGAAAGTGCACTATTATGCTGCTTCCTATCAGAGAAAGAGCCAACTGAGATTGAAGAAGCTCTACAAGATTCCTTTTGGATTACTGCTATGCAAAAAGAGCTGAATCAATTCTCAAGGAATGAAGTATGGAAGCTAGTGGATAGGCCTGAAAGGCACAATGTTATTGGAACCAAGTGGGTATTTAAGAATAAAAGAGATGAGAACAACAACATTGTAAGAAACAAGGCAAGGCTAGTTGCACAAGGTTATTCCCAAGAAGAAGGCTTGGATTATGATGAAACCTTTGCACCTGTTGCAAGACTAGAAGCCATCAGATTGTTTCTTGCATATGCTGCCCACATGAAGTTCACAGTCTATCAAATGGATGTGAAAAGTGCATTTCTGAACGGTGTGCTTAAGGAAGAGGTTTATGTGGAACAACCTCCTAGTTTCAGACAGAATGACCAAGTTTACAGGCTCAGAAAAGCCTTGTATGGTCTTAAGCAAGCACCCAGAGCATGGTATGATACCCTTTCTCAGTTTCTAACTGACCATGGTTTTGTCAAAGGAACTGTTGATAGAACTTTGTTCAGGATAGAAGATGGGGAAGATATCTTACTAGTTCAGATATATGTTGATAACATCATTTTTGGATCTCCAAATCATCAGTTGTGTGAAAAGTTTTCTACACTGATGAAAGGCAAATTTGAGATGTCTATGATGGGGGAGATGAATTTCTTTCTAGGTCTTCAAGTGAAACAATCAAAGGAAGGAATCTTCATCAACCAAGCAAAGTACACCAGAGATCTACTTGCCAAATTTGGTGTACAGAATTGCAATGCAGTTAGAATTCCCATGAATACTAACTACAAGATGGATCCTGATCCTGAAGGCAAATCAGTAAGTTACATTGATTATAGAGGGAGCATTGGATCATTGCTCTATCTCACAGCAAGTAGGCCAGATATAACATTTGTTGTTGGGATATGTGCAAGATACCAAGCTAATCCTAAGGCTAGTCACATGGAGGCTGCCAAAAAGATACTGAAGTATCTTAAAGGTACAGTGAATAGAGGATTGTGGTATCCAGCTGATGATAACCTTGAATTAACTAGTTATTCAGATGCTGATTATGGAGGCTGTAGAATTGACAGGAAGTCCACTACAGGAACTTGTCAATTTCTTGGAAGTAAACTGATATCCTGGTTTTCGAAGAAACAGACCTCAGTAGCAACTAGTACTATTGAAGCTGAATACATGGCTACAGGAAGTTGTTGTGCTCAGATTCTTTGGCTCAGACAACAATTAAGGGATTATAAGGTTGTAGCCAATGAAGTACCAATATTTTGTGATAATAATAGTGCCATTGCTATTTCACAAAATCCGGTATTGCACACCAGATGCAAGAATGTGGATATCAGACATCACTTCATCAGAGATCATGTAGAGAAAAAGGACATCAGGATGGAGAAAATTCATACTGATAAGCAGAGAGCTGATATCTTGACTAAACCATTGGCTGAATCAAGATTTCAGGAACTATCAGTTGAATTAGGGATGTTGGATCTAGGTGTATAGAGTAAATCTGAAAAATTGAAGGTTTTCAGATGCATGAAGTTTTCTCAGGATTCTACTGAGAAACTCAGGATAAATTTGGAAATACTGAACTGAGTCTCGAGAAACTCAGGTTTACTGAAGGTCAGTACTCAGTATCATACTGAACCCGTTCAGTACTCAGTATCATACTGACATTTTATCAAGGTCAATACTCAGTAAGACTGATAGAGGGAAATTAGTCTGAAAAAGTAATGACTCATGCAACTCATTTATTGCTTAAGTGAAACTCAGTAATCATTTGCAATAAATACAAAACTCCTGAAGAATGTTTTTGGGCGGGATCTTTGAAATTCCAAGGAAGGTCAACAGTCATTAAATGCTCTGTTGCTTTTAATCACCAATGAGGTTAAAATGGCGGCGTACTTTTCGTGAGAGTCCTTTCGCATACCCGATTAATCGATAATCAATCTCAACCGTTGATTTTCATCAAATCGATACGACTTCCCACGATCCCACTCTATATATTCCTTGAGAAGCCATTCAAGCCATTTTATTAAACCCTCGTTCCCAAAATCACTCTGCAAATAAAATCCCCTTTACCCAGAAATCGTCATTTTCAAACCCTAAACCTTCAAAATTCTTCAAAATGACTTACTCCATATTCGACAAACTGGCTGAATCCAACAAGCCATGGTATGAATACGTAGTATCTCTGGAGAGTACATCCAACGCGGCTCATGAAGAAGAGGTGCTTCACATGATCCGATTAGCAAAACTGACTAATCTCGTCGCAAGCCGACCAGAGGGCGAATACTCTAAAGAGGTAATAGAGTTCGTTTCAAATCTAGAAATCGATGAGGAAGATCGAATTGAGTCTAAAATTTTTGTTTCCCATCTAGAGCATACCTCAAAATATGTAGATTTTGTACGGGAGTTGTATATAATCCCTAAAAATTTGAACGATGTTTTTGAGTTATGTAATAGAGGAGAGGATCCCACAACGTATATGTTGGGTCGGGAGCAGGAATATCTTGATAGGATAACTGAGCATCTTATTAAGTTTGAGGCAACTCTGCATAAACGACATTTAAAGCCAAATTACAGAGTTTTGACGGACATTGTCAATAAGTGCATAATGAGTAGATCGGGAAGCTTTGAGCAGATAAGCACTCCCAAACTCCGATTGATGGCGGCAATAGAGGATTCACCCACCAAGGATTTCAACTGGCTGAAATATCTTATCAAAGTGGTGAGTGACCAGGCCAAGTTAATAAAGAAGGAGGATGGATCTATCTCAATAAACGGCAAGATACTCCATGCAACCAAATAGCCTTTATTTTGGAGATGTGTCGAGATGAGGAGGATATCTTTGCCAACACCACTCCATTCCCAAAGTCTAAGGTGATGTTCAAGCCTGTTGCCACCAAAAAGACTATAAAAGGGAAGAAAGAGAAGGAAGTGGAATCACCAGCTGCTACTGAAGAAACCCAAAAAGCCAGGGGGAAGGCTTTGTTGGAAATCAAGAGGGAGAAGGGTGAAACTTTGAAGCCTTGCTCCAAAGCACAAAAGAATGGTGGTTCTCACTGATGAGGAGGAAAGTGAGACTAGGGAGATACAACCTGAGAGCCAAAAAGCTCAGAAATCGCCTTTGCATGTGTTGGCTCAGGTTATATCAACAGAACAGGAGCAAACTGAGGAGCAAGTCTTCTCTGAGGTTCTTGAGACGTCACTAAGCTCTGACAAGTTCTCTCAAGAAATCTTCCAAGGACCTTAGACCTCAGAGCAAGTTCAGATTCCTGCTGAGGAAGAGCCTGCTCAGACCTCAGAGCAAGTTCAGATTCCTGCTGAGGAAGCACCTGCTCAGACCTCAGAGGCTGCTCAGATTCCTGCTGAGGAAGTGTCAGCTCAGACCTCAGAACCAATTCAGATTCAGACTGAGGAGCTGCCTGCCCAATCCTCAGATTTTGCTGAACCTCAGGAGATGCTGAACCTCGATGAACTCCTGAGTGATCCATTCCTAGATCCTTCAGCAGAATTTTCTACTGAACCTGAGAGCCCGAAGCTCAAGAAGGGTGAAGCTGAAGAGACTGGGTGGCAAAGCAAGGGGGAACGGTTCATTCTAGACCGCTACCCTGAGCTTAGCTCATTCCCTGACCTCCAAGACATCTTCTTTAGATTGAGGTCAACAGTCTATATCCTCAACCAGACTCTTACTGAAATGCTCAACATAGCTTCATTCAGAGGTGAAGACTGGTGGAATGAGGAAACAGCTCTGCTTACTGAATTCTCAGGATTCAGGAAAACCAAGCTCATGATGAAAATTACTGACTTTGATGAGCTGGTTAAGAAGAAAGTTGCTGAGAGGAAGGATGCTGAAGTTGGTGCCCCGAGCTCCAAAGACAAATCTCATGATGGGGACCAACAAGGGGATGATGAGAGTCAATCTCAAATGGAGAAAGAGGGTACTGATGCTGAAGAGCCTGCTGTCAAACATCCTCAGACTGAAGTTAGCCTTCAGGTAACTTTTGGCAAATTAAAAATCTGTAATGTCTGATATGTAGACTGAGACTCAGATAGATACCCAAGCTCAGGTGGACACCCAAGATCAGGTGGAAACCCAGACTGAGTCTGAAGCCCAGGTTCAGACTGAAGCTCAGGATCAGACTGAGACTCAGGCTGAACAACCGGCTCAGGAGAAACAGCAGATCATATATGCTCCTGAGATTGATCTCACCCCAGTTTTGGAGAAGCTAGAGAAGGTTGAGCCAATCCTGAACAAAGTTGCTCAGATTGAGGAGGTATTGGCCAACCAAGATCAGAAGTTGGAAAGTATGAGTTCGTCTTCAGACCTGTTGCAACTTCAGAACACTCTGACTGAGAAGCTGACCTCCATAGAAGGAAAGATGGAAGGGGTCAAAGCTGAGATAAGTGCAGAGCTGAAGCAGAAGCATCAGGAAAGTACTGAATATCTTGAAGCCAAATTGGTGGAGAAGAATGAGATGATAGTCAAGAATGCTGTTGAGGAGATGAGCTCAATGCTCATGGCCAAGATGACAGACATGTTCAAAGAAGCTCTCTCTAGCCAATTTTCCCAGATGTCTGAAGAGTTCTCAGTGGCAAAGAACCACCTAAGAAGGCTCGAAGAAGAGTAAGATCAGTTGGCAGGGGAAGTGCATTGTGTCAGCAAGGAGCAGTATCATATGGACACAGCACTCTCCAGACTTCTTCCCAAGTATGGTTCCAAGAAGGGGGAAAGACCTGGAGCTGAACTGAGAAAGTTATTGGAACATACTTTGCCAAGAAAGGCTGGCAAAGATGCAGAAAAGAAAATCATTGCTGAAGCCATGAAAGAAGTCGAGGCCACTGAAAATCTGAAGTTCAAAAAGGTGGAGAATCCCATCTACACTCAGGTTTCTGAAGAAACAATGCAAGAAGTAGCTGTAGAGAAACTGAGTGATAGAAGAAGAGTTGGGACAAGCCAAGCTGGAGCTGAATTGCCCACTAAAAGAAAGGTTGTGGCGTTTTTGGAGCCTGAGGGTAAAAGAGCTAAGGCTTCTAAGCCAACTCAAAGGAAGTTGATTCTGGATATTGAAGAGTCTGGGGGAGAGCCTCAGAAGAAGGTCTTCAATACAAGAAGTGCTTTGAAATCACTCCAAGTTGAGCAAGCCAAGAAAACTGCTGCTTCTGTTTCTGGAGTTCCCGTGATCAGAAAGAAGATGGAAGAAGAGCAGAAGAGAAGGAGTGGTTTCAAGAAGTTCGCAAGCAAGAGGAGAGGGAATATTAAAGCACAGAAATGGCCGCATGTTGACAAGTGGATGCCAATCCAGTTCAACGATGCGGGGGAAGAGATCAAGAGAACTTTTTGGTTCTACTATGATGTGCTAAGAGAATGGAGAGGGGAGAGCTCAGATCCCAATGAGGCTTTCATAGACTATCTCCTGACCTTCTATCCTAAGTATCTTCAAGGCTGGATCAATCTTGCGGATGAAGGAAAGGTTCAGATAACAGCCCCTGGTCCATACTCGTACCCTCCTCCTATGTTGGAGAATGGCTTGGTGAATGAAAAAATCATTTCTCAGGAGATTGCTCAGTACGCCATTCAGTCGGGCCTGACAGGGAACAATCCTGATATTATGGAATGTTCAACCTTGAAGTGCCTGCTGATGAGGTGGAAGAACAAAACTGAAGAGCCCGAGCTGAAGAGCAAAATAAGACTGAAGATCAAGACTCAGAAGACTCTTGTAATTTCCTTATCTTTTTTGTCTTTTTGATTTTGTTTTTCAGATAAGTTCATTGTAATTTGTAACTGTCTACCATTCATCAATGAAACCTTATCATTTATGCTCAAAAGATAATATCTCATTATCTTACTTTACATGTCTTTACTTTTGATATGCCTGAATGTTGTCTCTGAGGAAATTGTTGGGAGACTTATTCTTTACAAAATTGTTGGGAAATTGTTTGTTAATAGATATACCAATCTTGTAATAGAAAAAACTGAAACCTGAGTATAGGTTAAGTATGTTGTAACAAGATGGTTTTGGCATCATCAAAAAAGTGGAAATTGTTGGGAGATGAATTTAATAAAGAAGATTTTGATTAGATCCCAAAACCCTTGAGTATGACATGTTCAGAATAATCTTGATAGTTGAGTCAGGATTCGGTTTTAGAGTATTCATGATGTTATCTGCAAAATGTACAGTCAGCAGATATAGATCAGGATAGGTTTTGAAGACTCAGTTAGTTTCTGAAGAAACTGAAGTTTCTGAAGTTTCAGTATGAAACTGAGAAACTTAAGACTCAAGAGAAATCGAGATATCAAGACTCGATTAGAAATCGAGATATCAAGACTCAAAGCAGAAATCGAGAAATCAAAGGAGAAACCGAGAAATCAAGACTCATCATGAAGACTCAAAGATATCACCAAGATATCTGTGAAGACTCAAGACTAAGATATCAAGACTAGAAGACATCAAGACTCGTAAGACCTCAAGACGCAGAAGACAAAAGATCAAGATCAAGACGAGAGGATCTTGAAGGTACAATAATTACTGAAGACTCAGTAATGTACTGAATGCTCAGTATAAACCTGAATGTTCCGAGGCACTGAAAATATCTATCTGAAGGATTCAATACTGAGAAAAACGCGATTCCTTAGAAAAATAGATATTGCCCAAGACATTCTCATGCAGACAAAAGGAACTAAGACAAAGTGTTTTTAAGGTTATATCACTCAAAGATATTGACCAAAAAGAGCCGTTGTGTTTGTCTACATTCAACTGGAGACAAAAGTCAAACAGAAGAAGACAAAGATCAGATGCTTTATTGACATCGACAATGACAGTCTTTGAAACATGTCAGTAGTACTATGTTCCAGACTGCAAAAAGTAATGACCAGCTACATGAAAGACTATTGCTTAAAACGTGTTAGGGAGTTTCAAACCCTAAATATAGTCGTTCATCACACACCATAAGAGGAAACTCATGGAGCTATCTCTTCCAACGGATAGTTTTTCAAGAGTGACCTTGGTGTCTGCCTATAAATGCTTGTGACCATCTACATTGAGAGGTTACGGGAAATTTGTAAGCAACTCAAGAGCTCAAACTTATTATTGCAAGTTGAAGCACTCGAAAACCCAAAAATTTTCCAAGTGCTTTATATCGAAGAGAGCTCATTTTACTAAACCTAGCTTGATAAGATATATCCGAAGCTTAGTCGAGATATCCTAGCCTTTGCATTGTTCTTAATTGTAAAGGATATCTCATCCTAGTTGGAAACCAACCAAGAAACCCCAAACCCTTTGTAAGGTAGTTTGAGTGTGATTGTTGGTGAGATTGGAGTTGTAAAGAATTAGTAAACTACATTGAGGTAGTCAGAAATCTCTAGAGAAGAAGTGAGTAAACTATCTTGGATAGTCAGAAAGCTTGTGTGTGTTTTGAGTAAGTAAACTACAGAGGTTGTCAGAAAGCTCAAAATAGAAAGGTTAGTAAACTACAGAGGTAGTCAGAAAACCTTAGGAAGTGATTAGTGAATTTCTCTGAAGAGATCAGAGAGAGTGGACGTAGGAGCTTGAGTCTCTGAACCACTATAACTTGCTGTGTTGTTTGCTTTCTGTATTACTTTGATTTACTGTTGCATGCCTTTAAACTGAAAGCATATTTTCACTGATACTCAGTTGGAATCATTCCACTGTAGCTGCATATAACTGAATCACATCCTAATCACTATTCCATTAAAAGGAAGGTTTTCAGCAAAGCATTAAAACGAGTATAAACTTAGGGTCAACCATTCCGCACATCTGAGTAGCTAGAACAGATAGTTACCAAACTGAACTTACTCTAACTGAGGGTTCAGTAAGTTAGTTATTTGATCCAGCGACTCAAGATCTCAAAACTTCGAGGATCGGTTGGGATTATCTCGAGGTATCCGAAAGCATTTCGGGATCAGCATCTCGGTAGACTTTGACTCAAAGCGATTTATGCTTCTCAGAACCAAATCATCAGGACAACCTGACCCAAGCTGACCTCAGTAAAGAATAGTTTTAAAATCACTGAACACGTGTATTCCCCCCCCATACACGTGTAAGACTCGTTTGCACCGGGACCAACAGGTGACTGACGAGCTTTTCGAACCGAAAAACCCTACTGGCTCTTTTCGAGTTTTTATCCGTAAAATAGGCCCGTTGATAATGTAAAAATTTAAATAATTAAGAATAAGAAAGGAGAACTTCAAATGGAATCCAAAAAATTGTGCGATTTTAACAGTACATTTAAAATAATTTTCGAAACCAAAAACCGAATCGAAAAATATCAAAAAATACGCTGTCGAAGCCGAAATCGCGTCTAGAACCGGGACTACCATAATGGCAGCCCCAAAATCTGACCAAGTGACCGCCCCCTCCCCCCTCCCCCTTGATTGAGTAAAGAGATGGGATTTGGCCATGTAAGGTCTTGTATTAGCCCCTATGATTCCCAACTCATTAAAGCCTCATCATCATTACCTCATTAAACCTTGCCAACTCTCCTTTCCCTCTCTCCCCCTTATATTTTTGACCTCCACCACCACCATCTGCATTCTTGGAGCCAAGAGTTGTTAAGATTTGGGTTCTTTATCATCTTAAGTCCCAAAGCCATCCATACCAAGAAGGAAACTACAAGGGTAAGTCCAAATGACCTATTTTCTTAGTTTCATGATCACCCCTTGTCTTGAGCATGAAACCCATAGAAATGGCATGCTAAGAGCCCCCTCTAATCTTTTTTAAACTGTTAGAATCATGTATAAAGGTTGTGTAGGTGATCTCTTATGTGTTTGAGCATGTTTATTTCGTTTTTGTGAAAGTTTGATAAAAGTGAAAAAGGTTCTTATATGCTACTACCCCTTTTTGAGATCTTTTTGTTTGAAGCCTTTTTTATGTTTTAAAATCGTGTAAAAATTCCTAGATGTAGTATTTGGAGTATTGAACAATCTACTAAAAATTGGTATTCATCTGATCTATCTCCAAGGAGAATAAAATCGTGGAAATTTGTGTGTCTGAGACTAAGTGAAACTGGGCAGTGAATCTTTCATATTGTTTTACTTATTTACAATGATGATAAAATTTTAGGAATATTTTAAGATGTTCCTCTTGATGTCTTTTAAATCATATCCAAAAATCATAGTATTTTGTTTATAGAATCATGAGATATTCCTATTTGTAAATTTATGTGACAAATGATTGACGAAGGTTGAAACTGTGAGTTAAACAATTTATTTATCCTTTTTTCCTTAGCATAAAAATCATGGGAAACATTTTATATTCTTTTACGTGAGTCTAGAATGGCATATTAAAGTTTTGTGAAATTTCATTTAGTTTCCAGTGGGTTACGAATTTTTATATGAAGGATGTAAATTTTTATATGAAGCATGTACTGTATGATATACCCTGTTACGAACACGTTTTTACTCAAAAACCTGGTACTGACCCTTAGCTCAAATGTCTTAGGTTTCTAAACAAAAGTTTCTTATTGTTAAGTGTTTTATAACATATTTTAATTTCGTAATTTTTAGATGTTTTCCAGTGAGTTATGATTTTTAGTTTAAAGTGTGCACTGTTTTGACGAACCTTTCAATACGCTGCCTTAAATCGCAAATTTACCTTGTTTCCTTAGCTCAAACGAATTTGTGACCTTTATTACCTATGTTCCTTTTCAAAATATGTATAACATACTAAAATTTCATATTTTTTCAGTAAGTCTAAGTGCTCTTTTTTCTTTTATGCATGTTTACTTGTCTTTTTGCCAAAGGAGTAGTACTAGGGAGAAGGAATGGTAATACTTTTAGAACCAAGCATGTTTTAGGTTGTTGAATGGTTCATGTTTTCTTTTGTGAATATATGTTTAGATGTTTTACTGTATTATTAAGTTTTGAGTAAACCCGACCCCGATCTGTGAACCCTTTCGCAAAATAGGAAAATCGTACCAATCCAATAATCGAGTTTCGATGCCCATGTCGAACTCGAAATGAACTCGTATAACTTTTAACTACTAAATGCCCTTTAATCGAAGAGCCCTTAATTTGATGCGAAATCGTTTATTAAATAAAATAATGAACAATGACTAAACGAACGGACTGTGCTAGGTCTTTGGGGTTAGCTCGGAAGCTTGGAAGTCATCCCGTGTTCAAAAGCTTTCAAGGAGTTAAAACTTTTACTTGAAAAGTTATCAGGTGGGTGACACTATCTGTATAGCTAGATAATGTTATACGGACTGTTGACAGTTTTCAAAGCAAACTAAATAAGCACTGTTAAAAATATTTATATATATATGTTTTTCGAAACTTGTGGTTTTGGTAAACAATGCACTGAAAATTATGTGAGTACGAATATGAGTTTTGTGAATATTGAAACACGAACTATATGTGTCGTTTATCTGTTGGGCCTCATGCCGATGATTTTTGGGATGAGTCCCGTGTGAATGAATTGGTGGTTTTGCGGGGAGATAAGGAAGCGTTGATATAAGGTAGCGATGATATAAGGAAGCAAGGGGATATAAGGAAGCTATCGGGGGTTGGACGCGGTAGGGCGCCTATCGGTGCCACCCCATGGTGTTTGAATGTTGCGGGATTAGACGTGGTAGACACTACTAGTGCCACTCATATGTGTGATTGTTGAATGATATGATTGATGTTATAAATGTTGGATACTATATGAACTATTAACAGGAAATCGTGAGTAAGTTCTTGTGTTATAAAGAGAATGAGTAAAAGCTTATACTATTTTGAATTTCTCTAAATCTGTATAACAGCGTACAGGTTGACCGCTGAGATTTTTATCTCACGCCCCATTAAACCTCCTTTCAGGTTATGATGTTGAGGGCCGGGAGCTGCAGTAGACGACCCGCTTCCCCCACTGCCTTATTCAATAAACAAATTATTTTCTAAATTCGAATAATATGTCTAATTAATACTCTGTGGATCTTGTATCATTAATGTTTCTGTACTAAGTATTGGATTTATCTATCCTTCTATTTTTAAACTCGTGTTAAGTTTTATTCCGCTGCAACTCAACTTGTTTGTCCTACCTTTTAAAAGAAATTTTCTAGCTCAGTTTTACGGTTCACTAAGTGATGACTCGGGTTTAGGGCGTCATGACCTCGGAGGTCAACGTTCTGAATTCCGGGGCATTACAGGTGGTATCAGAGCTTATGTTCAAAACTCTGAACCAAATGACTTACTTTCTTTTTACTTCAAAACTTTACTTAGGAAAGTAGACAATTTTCATAAATTCTATTAAATGTTACTAGTGGGAAGGTTGTCTACCGCAGCGTACCGGAAGAGACTCGAGGTATGCGAATGACTTGTGAGAAATTGTATAACAAAATCCTTTCAAATAAGAACACGAAAACTTAAGGGAACAAGTGCTTGAATTTCACTCTATTTGTGCATGTATGTGAAATTATTTGATTACTTATAATGCGTGACGTCATTCTTGCGAGCAAACTTGCTTATGTTCTATATACTATTACTATTTTCTTTTTTTCCGTTTTTGACCTTAGAACCTATCTTTTTGGTTGGGGACTATTGATGTTTAGACATGGCGGTTACTCAACGTTTCCTTAGCATGAAACAGTTCCAGGATGAGTCCATATATGATTTCGTGACCCGCTTTACCACATACCGAGGACGAGTTGTCTGCGAGGGCTTAGAGATTGCTGAGCAGGACACAGTGGTCCTTCTGCGGGATGCAGTCCAACCGCGATGGTTGGTACGATCTCATGAGGTATTTGACTCACTATGGGATGCTGATTCCCAGGCTACAGACCGTATCAGTCTGACCGAATTTACGGATGATTTGGTCGATAGTATCGATGCTGCTACCAGGGTCGTCGAACGTTCTCGTATTGAGATGAGTCGTGTTGCTTTTCATACGGCTATAGCTGATCTCATCGGCGTGGACCGACATGCTGTTGAGCATGAGCTACTGGTCTTTCGGGATCAGAAGAGAGAGCTAGAGGATCGAGAAGCCGAGCTTACTCGAGAAGTCACCCGCTTTTGGGAGCGCCAGAATGATAGGTTAGAGATAGCGAGGACCCACCGCCACCGAGGTGTGGACATTTGGGGAGAGAGTGGATTGCTAGGTGGACCCGTGGAGTCGGATCCGTCCAAGGAGTCAAACCCAGTCGGAGGGTACATGGACCTAGATCACTACGATGCACCGATGGAGGACATCGATGCCAGGCGCCTATTCCACTGGCCCCTAGGGAGCACGATTCTGAGGCTGGACCCAACCACCCCGATACATGTTCTTCCACTGACTGATTTGGACACAGTAGATGTTTAGTTTTACATAGTTTTTGAGGATAGTTTCCTGGTTGTAACCAGTGACCCTGTTGTATTTTGTAAAACTTAGAAACTTTCGTGATCGACTCAGATTCGAACCCACCCTTTTTGCTGAACCTTAACCGGTCTTTGTAGTGGCTTGCGTGCCTGCGTAGTTTGACTTAATATGTATATTTTGACTATTTTAATGTTATCTTTGATATATTTTTTGAAGTCTCACATCCTTTAATTTTCGTTGGAGACCCGTTTCTCTCAGTTTAGCTTTGAGAACTTGTCCTTCTCATTTAAATTATGTATGTATATATATATTTTGTCTTACGCCTCTTTGTGGGATATTCTATTCTATCAGTTATATTTATCTTAATGTTTATGACATGTGTTATTGTTTCTCTAACGTGCATCGTCGTAGCCCAACAATCGTGTTGCTGATCATGATAGTATGTTTCGGTTTTACCGAGTGCTCCCATGCATGATTGACTTAGTACCGTGTTGTTAAACGTTGGATTCTCTTGTTTCAAACTTTATCATACCTATATGAAGTAATAATTTTTTTGTTTACTTTTTAAACCTTCTCTTAGGATGCCACCAAAGGAAAACGCGAGCTAACCGGGAACCGTCTGAAGGTTCTGTAGGACGCAAAGTAGAAACCGATCTTTATATTCTAAGGATAAAATATTTTGATATAATCCTAGGGATAGATTGGTTAAGGAGGAACAAGGCTACTATAAGGTGTTCAGAAAGGGAGATAGATTTTGAAACAATGAACGAGCAACATTTCACCTTTGATGGGATGAAGACTAAGACCGGAATGAGGATAATCTCTGTAATAAAAGCTGTCAAGCTAATACGAGGACGAAATTATCAGGGATACTTGGTCAACGTCTCAACGATGACTAAGGATACAAAAATACCAGCCGAGGTGAGAATCATAAATGAGTACCCTGATGTATTTCCCGAAGAACTATCCGGATTACCTCCAGATCGCCAAGTGAAATTCACAATCGACTTGACATCTGGTGATGCACCTATGTCAAAAGCACCGTACAGAATGGTGCCCAAGGAATTGTAGGAGTTAAAATATCAACTACAAGAACTGATGGATAAAAAGTACATCCGTCCAAGCGTGTCACCTTGGGGAGCGCCTGTACTATTTGTGAAGAAGAAAGACAGATCACTCAGAATGTGCATCGATTACCGAGGGTTAAACCAACTAACCATCAAGAACAAATATCCTCTTCCAAGGATCGAGGACTTATTCGACCAACTAAAACATGCGGCAGTGTTCTCGAAATCGATCTAAGATCGGGCTATCACCAACTGAAAGAGAAAGGAAGTGATATTCCGAAAATGGCTTTTAGAACACGGTATGGACACAATGAGTTCACAGTGATGCCTTTCGGAGTGACAAATGCACCCGCAATTTTCATGGACTAGATGAACCGTGTGTTTCACTAGTACTTAGACCAGTTCGTCATTGTATTCATCGATGACATATTGGTGTACTCAAAGGACCAAAAGCAACACAAAGAACACCTCAGGACTGCCTTGGAGACACTGAGACGTGAAAAATTATACGCCAAGTTCAGCAAGTGCAAATTCTGGATTGACCGAGTGATGTTCCTAGGTCACATAATCTCGGCAAAGGGAATCGAAATGGATCTTGCAAAGTTGGAAGCCATAGTAGACTGGAGGGCCCCAACCATTGTCAACGAAATAAGAAGTTTCCTGAAACTGCCAGGATACTACCGGAGATTTATCCAGGATTTCTCATGCATTGCGAAATCGCTGACACACTTGACCAAGAAGAATAAAGTTTGTCTGGACATCTACCTGTGATTATAGTTTTCAAGAACTGAAAAAGAGAATAACCTCCTCACCAGTACTGACTATTCCCGATGGGTCGGAAGGATTCGTGATCTACACCGACGCATCCTTATCAGGATTGGGCTGTGTCCTTATGTAGAATGAAAAGGTCATTGCGTACGCATCCCGCCAACTAAAGACGCACGAACAGAACTATCCTACGCATGACTTGGAGTTAGCAGCCGTGGTTCACGCTCTAAAGATATGGAGACACTACCTGTATGGTGGTAAGTGTGAAATATACACGGACCACAAGAGCCTGAAGTACTTCTTTACACAAAAAGAATTGAACACGCGACAGAGAAGATGGCTTGAATGGGTGAAAGACTATGATTGCACTATCCATTAACACCCTGGCAAAGCGAACATCGTGGCTGACGCACTGAGCAGAAAGGGAAGTGCGACACTCAGTGCCATGCCCACTGAGCAAGAATCACTACCCAGAGATTTTTCCCAATTGAAATTGGAATTCTCCAACCGTTGTTATGCAAACGCGAAAATAGTTGCACTCACAGTGCAACCAACGATGCGAGAAAGAATCAAAGAAGCACAGGAAAGTGATAAATTCCTCGAGAAAATGAAGGAACGAGCAAAGAAACGAACAATTCAAGGTTTCGTCTTGTGTCCTGATGGAAGTTTGACGTTCAGGAACTTGGTCTGTGTGCTGTAGACAGAGCAATTGACGAATGAGTTATTAAGAGAAGCCCACAATACCCCGTACACCGTACACCATGGAGAGACAAAGATGTACTGGGAACTACTGGAGAACTTTTGGTGGAGAGTAATGAAAAGATCGATAGCTCATTTCGTGAGAAAATGTTTGACTTGTCAGCAGGTTAAAGCAGATCACCAACGACCATCAGAATTACTGAATTCGCTGGAGATACCGGAATGGAAACGGGAGAACATCGCTATGGATGTTGTCACGGGCTTTCCAAAGACAATTAAAAATCACGATGCTATCTGGGTTGTGATAGACAGACTCGCGAAGTCAGCCTATTCCATTCCTATATGTATGACCTACTTGTTGGGAAATTAGGGGTGCCAGGATCTATTCGAGGTGAATTTAAATACATATTTAAATTAATTAATTAATTAATTACTAACATGAATTAATCCTAAATCAATTCAACATAATAATTAAATAAGCAATTAAGCAACATGCGTACAAGTAATCCACGTAAATCCTAAGCATGTGGAATCTAGGAATTACGTAAATACTAACCTCTCGTAGAGACAACCGTTGAGACGATGGATCAACCCAAAGTGCCTTCTCAAATATGTCCCACGTCCACGAACGTAATCCGGTGGGAGGATTATCAACGAATGATTTTAATTTTAAAGGAGAAAATAAAATATTTGGCCACCACCTTTGTGGATTTCTAATTTTTCCAACACATGGAATTGCAATTGGGGGTGAAAAATCCATCCCCTATTTATAGGACTAGGGGGGACGAAAATTAGGGCTTTGTTAGTCATTTGGAAATTTCCTTGCTTCTTCCTCAAGACACAATCTAGAATATATTCAATATATTCTATTTCCCAAAATATCTCCCAACAAAATTTTCTCCTCCTTTCTTGTCCATTATTTTCGAAAATATCATATCAAATAGGAAGAAATAAGATCTTTTTCTTTTCTTGAATTTATGGGATAAACTTGTATCTTAAGAATACTTATTCCATAAGATTTTTTGAAGAAAATCAAGAAAAAATATTTTCTCTCTCCTACTTATATTTTTCGAAAATAATTAGGAAAAATAGGCAAAATATTTTCTTCTCCTATTCCTTAATTGGACTTTAATTTGGGCTATTTGAGGGGCCTTTAGGAGAATTAAGATTGGGCCTCCAATGGGCTATGAAGCTTTAATATTTAGCCAAAATATTATTCAAGCCCATTAATATTAATGTACTCCACTATAAAATTAATATTGAACTATCCATCTTAACCCACATTACGACTTCACAATAATATGGCTCCCGATCATTATTTCCCGCGTTTAAGATTATTTTAGTCCATTAATTAATTAAGCCACTGAACAGATTTTATATTAATTAATATATTTGTCCTTGGAGTAAAGACAGCTCAACATTATTATCCATACCGGAAATAAATTTCCACTTGCAAGATTTGGTATGATAAAGATTCTGAGCCCACCAAGGGGACAAATCAAGCAAGCCGTACTTGCACGTGATTCTCCGTATTAAATCTTAGCAATCGTCATGTAATTAATAATATTGCCCAAGATACAAGGTGTCGAATCGCATTGATTCTCTTCCCATCATAAGTCAAAGCAATAGTTATTAATTTCACATGATCTTATTTAAGGGACAAAGATTAAGAAATAACGAACCACTGAGGTTTAATTCTTGTATATTCAGTACCGAAGAATTTATCCTCCTGTAGGTCCTTTTCAGATCATAATGCACTAGTGTAATCCCTTGATCAAGACAAGCCAATCTGAGTCTTACACTTCAACCTTTCATGATGGGTTGTTCATTTCCATATGGGTTATGAATTTGTACTTAGTCACAAGGAACTGTTAATTTGATCTTCTTTGATCTGGTATCACCAAATTAACTACAACGTAACACATACTGACTTTATCGAATGGGTATGCAGTAAATATATATAACATGCATTCATATTTAATGCAACATGTGATAAATAATTTATTTCAGTAAAATAAATAAGAAATTCAGTTAGGTTATACAAAGTAAAAGCATACTTTTTAGTATAACCCTAACAATCTCCCACTTATACTCAAAGTCTGCTTTTAAGTATACTACAGCATGTCTCGTGTTCTACGTGACATCTAATGTTATCCAAAACGAACCTAATAATATTTCTCCCACTTATACTCAAAGCAGATTGGCAATGTTCTTGACACTCATTCCTTCCACATGTCTCTCGAATGTACTCTGAGGCAGACCCTTTGTGAATGGATCTGCTAGGTTGTCTTCAGACGCAATCTTTGCCACCTTTATGTCTCCTCTCTTAACGATTTCTCGTATAAGATGGTATTTTCTTTCTATGTGTTTGCTGGCCTTGTGGGCTCTCGGTTCCCTAGAATTTGCAACTGCTCCGGCGTTATCACAGTAAACCATTATCATGCTGGGCAAATCCGGAACGACGTCCAAGTCCACCAGGAAATTATTGAGCCAAACCGCTTTCTTTCGCTGCTTCATATTCGGCTTCCATGGTAGAATCGGCGATGCATTTCTGCTTAACGCTTCTCCATGTCATGGCTCCTCCCCCCATGCAAAACACACTACCCGAGGTTGACTTTCTGGAGTCAATGTCTGATTGGAAATCAGAGTCCGTATAACCGATGGGGATAAGACTGTCTGATTTAAAATCCAACATTTTGTCCCGTGTCCTCTTCAGATACTTCAGAATGTTCTTAACCGCAGTCCAATGCTCTTTCCCAGGGTTACTTTGATATCTTGCCACCATTTCTACGACGAAGCAGATATCTGGTCTCGTGCACAACATTGCATACATGAGGCTTCCTACAGTCGAAGCATAAGGAACTCCCTTCATGTCATCTATTTCCTTTTGTGTCTTGGGACACATTTTCTTGGATAGATGGATTCCGTGTCTGAAAGGTACAAAACCTTTCTTGGAATCTTGCATGCTGAATCGCTTCAAAACGGTATCTTTGTAAAAAGCTTGCAAAATCCCGATCATTCTTTTTTTGCTATCTCGAGTGATCTTGATCCCTAGGATGTGACTGGCTTCTCCCAAGTCCTTCATATCAAACTGTTTTGACAGCCATGCCCTTACGTCTGACAACATCTTTACATCATTCCCGATGAGTAGAATGTCGTCTACGTATAGTACCAAGAATACCAAGGCAGTTCCATCACGTTTTTTATGCACACAACTTTCGAAACTGCTTTGATCAAAATCGTAAGATTTTATAACTTGATCAAAACACTGATTCCAGGCACGGGATGCTTGCTTTAGCCCATAAATAGACTTCTTTAGCTTGCAAACCAGATGCTCTTGGCCTTTTTCAAAAAATTGCATATAGATTTCCTCGTCAAGACTTCCGTTGAGGAAAGCTGTCTTGACATCCATTTGCCAGATCTCAAAATCTAGGTGCGAAGCAATCGACAAGAGAATTCGGATGGACTTGAGCATGACTACGGGCGAAAAGGTTTCCTCATAGTCGATCCCTTCTTTCTGAGTGTATCCTTTCTCCACGAGTCTTGCTTTAAAGGTTTCAACCTTTCCATCCGGTCCCCTTTTTCTCTTGTATACCCACTTACATACAATGGGTTTTACCCCATTAAGTGGTTCGACTAGCTCCCACACTTTATTGTGATCCATTGAACCCATCTCGGCTTCCATTGTTGTTTGTCAAGATGTCACATCCTTGTCCTGGATCTCCTCTTTGTAGGACCATGGATCTGATTCTTCTCCTGAGATCAAGTCTGAGAACTCTCCGATCCCTAAGAATCGCTCGGGTTATCTGACAACCATCCCACTACGATGAGGTTCCGGTTGTGTAGGTGTGATGCGTGGTATGTCATCTTGTACAGTTGACAACGGAGTTGGCCCCCTAAGTTCTTCTAAGGTAATATCGCTTCTAGGTTTTTTATCGTTCATATAGTCTTCTTCCAAGAATCTAAAGTGCGTACTGATGACGACATTTTGATCTTCGGGACCATAGAACATGTATCCCTTCGTTTCTTCGGGGTACCCTATAAACAACCTTAATTCCGAACGTGCATCCAATTTCTCAGCTTCCTTATCCAACACGTATGCCGGACACCCCCAGATCCTCATGTGTCATAAGCTGGGCTTGGGCCCCGTCCACAATTTCTTAGGGGTTTTTGAAACCGATTTGGATGGCACTAAGTTCAGATGTAAGCTGTTGTTTGCAAGGCGTAACCCCAAAACAATTTTGGTAAATCCGCATAACTCATCATTGACCTTACCATTTCTAGAAGCGTTCTGTTTCTTCGTTCTGCAACCCCATTTTATTGAGGGGTACCGGGAACAGTCAACTGGGATGCAATCCCTTCATCCGGCAGGTAGTTCAAGAATTCATCACTGAGGTATTCGCCTCCACGATCAGATCGTAGAAACTTGATACTCTTTTCCTTATGATTCTATGCTTGAGCCTTAAATTCTTTGAATTTATCAAAGGTTTCAGATTTATGCTTCATTAGGAAAATGTACCCATAGCGTGAGTAATCATCGATAAACGTAACGAAATACTCGTAGCCTTTTCTCGCTTTGATTTGCATTGGACCACGTACATCGGTGTGAACGATCTCTAACACTTCTGTAGCTCTAAGCCCCTTGGCTCCAAATGCCCTCTTGGTCATCTTACCCTCCAGCATGATTCGAAAGTTGGAAATAGTTCAATCAGGAGGGATTCCAATGAACCATCTTGGACCAACCTTTTGATCCATTTTTGGATTAATATGACCTAATCTTAGGTGTCAAAGAAGTGTCTCGTTCACGTTGGTCGAACGTATCCTTTTGCTTGAAATAGTAGATGTGTTATAGGATGCATTGTGTGTGTGGTGTGCACAGTTAATAATGTAGAGATTGTTCTGTAATGTTCCATGACAGATAACCACACCGTTACGAAAAACAGTAACATGTTTATTAAAACGAACAGAATATCCATTAGCAAATAGTTTTGAAACTTAAATAAGGTTTTTGCGAAAAACAGGAACATAAAGAACATCTCTTAAAATTAAACTCTTGTCTTCAACAGACAGGTGCACGTCTCCCACTGCTTCAGCTGCCACTCTCGTAGCATCATCCAGCGTGACGAGGATCTCTCTTCCACTAAGTTGTCGGGTCCACTTGAACCCATGTAACGTGAAACAAACATGATCAGTGGATCCCGTATCCATTATCCACGAATGGGTAGCATACGCCACTAAACAAGTTTCAACAACTAGTGTGAGAGAATTACCTTTCTTTCCATTCCGCTTGGGATTGGAATAGGTCCATCTCCAATGTCCCTTTTCACCGTAGTTAAAACACTTCCCTTTTGGTTTATTTTGGATTCCTAACCAACTTACCGCCTTACCTTTACCTTTCTTAGTACGAGCTTTGCTTTGTTTCCGACTGATCATCTTCACTTTGATCTTGCCTTCCACTGGCCTAGATCTTGAAAGAAGTTTCTTAGTCACCAAAGCCTCGTCTTCTTGTCCCAAATGTTTCTCTATCGTCTCCAAGACCTCTTGTAGAGTATCCATACTAAACATGTGATCATTCATCACAAAACTACAGTAGAACTCATTAAAACCTCTTGGAAGAGTTAGGAACAAGAATTCGATTTGAGCCCCATCATCATACTTAGCGCCGAGGTAAGCAAGTTTCTCAAAATGGCGCCTGACTTTGAGAACATGATCCCTTCCAGGTGTTCCCTCTGTCATCTTTAGCTTGGCCACGCCATTATGATGAAACTGTTCAGTCATGCGGCTTTCTGTTGAAAATATTTCCTCGAGACTCTGCATAATTTCCGCAGCTGTTCAGGTTTGGATCCCCCAAGAACCCAATGTTGTGGTTGTGCAGTGAGGACAAATTTCATATTTCTTTTCCAAACTCCATAGTTTTCACCAGTAAGTTGGTTTTCTTTGAGCATATATTTCAATGGATTAAAAGGTTGCGACATGATGATACTAAAAATAAACATACATCTTGTGTCAATATCCTGATCAACACAAACAAAAATCACATAATTCGATCACATGATTCATATTGAAATCTCAAAAAAAAATATGAACATGCATCAGCCAACATCTCACAACAGTTTTAAATGAGCCTCTTGGGAGGGTCATCATTTAAATCACATTTAAGCAGGTTACAAACAAGAACAGTTACAAACCTTTAATTTTAAAAAAAATTAATAGCTTGCTCCACTTGACCAATATAAAATTGACACGGACTTCGGTGAAGTATATGCATATCAATTTTATACCTAAGTAATAACCATGATTAAATACAGAATTACTACTTCGTTTTGATCGACCCTCTTGGGAGGGTCATCGTCGCCACTAATAATAATTCACAATCATCCTTTTGAGAATTTATTCATTTCTCCAAAAGATTTCACAAATAAATAAATCATGGAGGTCAAAATTAATTCGATTCAAAACTGAATTAATTGTTTAAAACATACTTAGTAATTTTTTAATTTGAGATTTTTCGTTGAGCAATTCTCATGCAAACACATTTAAACAAATTAAATAAAGCATTAGAAAATACAATAAATCAAGCAAAGCAAAGAAAAAAATAAACATATTGGGCACAAATTATCCAACAGTCATGGTTTGATTTTTCTTGGCTTGATTTTGAAGAAACATCGTCTTGAATTTCTCCCACTCGTTCGTCTCGAAATGAACTCCGTCTCGAAACGCCACGCCAAGTAGCTCGCAGCCGGGATGCACGCCGCAGATCCGGCCGCCCCCTTTCGCCGAGTACCCACGCTTGCAGGCGCTTAGCGCCAAGACGCTCGGACACATGGCCTCAAAGCCTCAGCTGTAGGCGACGGATCGACGGATCGGCAATGCACGACGCACAAGACTACCTGCCGCCCTCGCTTCTCCCAAGGCCGTCAGCCGCGCCAAGGTTCCGCTTCTGCGCCCGGTGTTCAAGGCTCCCAGCGCTTAAATACCAGACCGTTATTGCCAGCAGCATTGCTGCGCCAAGCCGAGCCCGATGATCGCCAGGCGCCAGACGCCAGAGCCGTTTGACTAGCGACGTCCGCGTCGCGCGCGTGTCTCCCTTAGCACATTTCACGTGATGCACGTCGCCCACGTACGGTTCCGGATCCATTTTAATTTCTCGCCTCCGTCTTTGTCTTCGATTAGGTTACAATTTATTTTTACAAAATAAATAAACCTAAATCTAGACTAGTCTATTACATTGAAGAAATCAAATATCCTAATCTACTCGTGGATTTTCTCACGAGAAAAACAAATTCGAACGAGTCTAATTAAAACCATTCATACGCATGACATAAATAAACACATTAAATACCATGACAATTGGATACCTGCAAAACAGATCTAGCAATTCTACTATCCTATTTTCAATAAAATTTAATGGCCAACATTAATTTAAATAACAATTTAAATACAAAGCTCAAAACCGAGGCTCTGATACCAGTTGTTGGGAAATTAGGGGTGCCCAGATCTATTCGAGGTGAATTTAAATACATATTTAAATTAATTAATTAATTACTAACATGAATTAATCATAAACCAATTCAACATAATAATTAAATAAGCAATTAAGCAACATGCGTACAAGTAATCCACGTAAATCCTAAGCATGTGGAATCTAGGAATTACGTAATTACTAACCTCTCGTAGAGACAACCGTTGAGACAATGGATCAACCCAAAGTACCTTCTCAAATATGTCCCACGTTCACGAACGTAATCCGGTGGGAGGATTATCAATGAACGATTTTAATTTTAAAGGAGAAAATAAAATATTTGGCCACCACCTTTGTGGATTTCTAATTTTTCCAACACATGGAATTGCAATTGGGGATGAAAAATTAATCCCCTATTTATAGGACTAAGGGGGATGAAAATTAGGGCTTTGTTGGTTATTGGGAAATTTTCTTGCTTCTTCCTCAAGACACAATCTAGAATATATCCAATATATTCTATTTTCCAAAATATCTCCCAACAAAATCTTCTCCTACTTTCTTGTCCATTATTTTCGAAAATATCATATCAAATAGGAAGAAATAAGATCTTTTTCCTTTCTTGAATTTATGGGATAAACTTGTATCTTAAGAATACTTATTCTATAAGATCTTTCCAAGAAAATCAAGAAAAAATCTTTTCTCTCTCCTACTTATATTTTTCAAAAATAATTAGGGAAAATAGGCAAAATATTTTCTTCTCTTTTTCATTAATTGGACTTTAATTTGGACTATTTGATGGGCCTTTAGGAGAATTAAGATTGGACCTCCAATGGGCTATGAAGCTTTAATATTTAGCCAAAATATTATTCAAGCCCATTAATATTAATTTACTCCACTATAAAATTAATATTGAACTATCCATCTTAACCCACATTACGACTTCACAATAATATGGCTCCCGGTCATTATTTCCCGCATTTAAGATTATCTTAGTCCATTAATTACTTAAGCCACTGAACAGACTTTATATTAATTAATATATTTGTCCTTGGAGTAAAGACAACTCAACATTATTATCCATACCGGAAATAAATTTCCACTTGCAAGATTTGGTATGATAAAGATTATGAGCCCACTAAGGGGACAAATCAAGCAAGTCGTACTTGCACGCGATTCTCCGTATTAAATCTTAGCATTCGTCATGTAATTAATAATATTGCCCAGGATACAAGGTATCGAATCGCATTGATTCTCTTCCCATCATAAGTCAAAGCAATAGTTATTAATTTCACACGATCCTATTTAAGGGATGAAGATGAAGAAATAACGAACCACTGAGGTCTAATTCTTGTATATTCAGTACCGGAGAATTTATCCTCCTGTAGGTCCTTTTCAGTGCATCATAATGCACTAGTGTAATCCCTTGGTCAAGACAAGTCAATTTGAGCCTTACACTTCAACCTTTCATGATGGGTTGTTCATTTCCACCTGGGTTGTGAATTTGTACTTAGTCACGAGGAACTGTTAATTTGATCTTCTGTGATCTGATATCACCAAATTAACTACAATGTAACACGTACTGACTTTATCGAATGGGTATGCAGTAAATATATATAACATTCATTCATATTTAATGTAACAATTGTACATAGCAGAAGTAGTCCGACTGCATGGCGTACCAGTCTCAATCGTTTCAGATAGAGACCCCCGTTTCACCTCAAATTTCTGGAAAAGCTTACAACAAGCTTTGGGGACTGAGTTGAACTTCAGCACTGCATATCATCCTCAGACAGATGGTCAGTCAGAAAGGACAATACAAACCTTGGAGGATATGTTGAGGGCTTGCGCCCTGGATTTTGAAGGAAGTTGGGAAGCGAATCTCGCTCTAGTTGAATTTGCTTACAACAACAGTTATCAAACTACGATACAAATGGCACCGTTCGAGGCACTTTATGGGAAAAAGTGTAGGTCGCCTATCTGTTGGGACGAAGTCGGAGTCCGAAAGATCTTAGGACCCGAACTTGTGGAGAAATCTGTGGGGACTATCTCCCGGATCAGAGAAAGAATAAAGATAGCTCAGGACCGTCAGAAGTCCTACACCGACACACGAAGAAAATATCTACACTTTGAAGTCGGTGATAAGGTGTTCTTAAGAGTCGCACCAATGAAGGGACTAATTCGTTTTGGCAAGAGAGGTAAGCTGAAACCTCACTTTGTAGGGCCCTTCGACATTTTGGATAAAGTCGGAGGCGTAGCCTACCGAGTAGCCCTACCACCAGAGTTATCACAAGTACATAACGTATTTCATGTGTCCACACTTAGGAAATACCTAAGCGACCCGGACCATGTCGTCAATTTCAAAGATCTAAGTTGAGTCGCGATTTGACTTACGAAGAAGTACCGGCGACTATTTTGGGGAGAAAGGTCCACATTCTAAGAAACCGAGAAGTACCTCTAGTACTAGTACAGTGGAGCAGATATGGAAAGGAGGGAGCCACTTGGGAAACAGAGGATGAGATCCTGGCTAAGTACCCCAATGCCTTCCGGATAAGTAAGTAAATTTCGAGGACGAAATTCCTTTTAAAGGGTATAGGATGTAACAACCCAAATCCATTTAGGACTTATTTGTTTATTTTTCCTAATATGTTTAAATGTTATACTTGCTTTTAAAAATATGTGTACAAGTTTCTAAATTTTTCAGGTGACTGAGGAGCTTTTCGAACCGAAAAATCCTACAGGCACTTTTCGAGTTTTTATCCGTAAAACAGGCCCATTGATAATGTCAAAATTTAAAGAATTCAAAATGAGAAATGAGAACTTCAAATGGAATCTTAAAAATCGTGTGAGTTTAACAGTACATTTAAAATAATTTTCGGAACCAAAAACCGAACAGAAAAATATCAAAAAATACGACATTGAAGCCGAAATCGCGTCTAGAACCGGGACTACCATAATGGCAGCCCCAAAATCTGACCAAGTGACCGCCCCCCTCCCCCTGCTTGAGTAAAGAGATTGGATTTGGCCATGTAAGGTCTTGTATTAGCCCCTATGATTCCCAACTCATTAAAGCCTCATCATCATTACCTCATTAAACCTTGTCAACTCTCCTTTCCCTCTCTCCCCCTTATATTTTCGACCTCCACCACCACCATCAGCATTCTTGGAGCCAAGATTTGTTAAGAGTTGGGTTATTTATCACCTTAAGTCCCAAAGCCATCCATACCAAGAAGGAAACTACAAGGGTAAGTCCAAATGACCTCTTTTCTTAGTTTCATGATCACCCCTTGTCTTGAGCATGAAACCCATAGAAATGGCCTGCTAAGAACCCCCTCTAATCTTGTTTAAACTGTTAGAATCATGTATAAAGGTTGTGTAGGTGATCTCTTATGTGTTTGAGCATGTTTATTTCGTTTTTGTGAAAGTTTGATAAAACTGAAAAAGGTTCATATATGCTACTGCCCCTTTTTAAGATCTTTTTGTTTGAAGCCTTTTTGATATTTTAAAATCGTGGAAAAATTCCTAGATTTATTATTTTAAGTATATAACAACTTACTAAAAATTGGTATTCATCTGATCTTTCTCCAAGGAGAATAAATTCGTGGAAATTTGTGTGTCTGAGACTATGTGAAACTGGGACCAGTTATTCTTTCATAATTTTTTACTTATTTAAAAAGATGATAAAATTTTAGGAAAATTTGGGGAAGTTTATCTTGATGTATTTTAAATCATATCCAAAAATCATAGTATTTTGTTTATAAAATCATAATATATGCCTATTTAAAAATTTATGTGATAAATGATTAATGAAGGTTAAAACTTTGACTTCAACAATTTATTTATTATTTTTTCATTAGCTTAAAAATCTTTGGAATATTTTTATATTCTATTACATGAGTCTAGAATTTCATATTAAAGTTTGGTGAAATTTCGTTAAGTTTCCAGTGGTTTATGAATTTTTATATGAACCATGTACTGTATGACGTACCCTGTTACGAATCCGTTTTTACCCAAAAATCTGGTACCGACCCTTAGCTTAAATGTCTTAGGTTTATAAACAAAAGTTGCTTATTTTTAAGTTTTGTATAATATATTTTAATTTTGTAATTTTTAGACATTTTTCCAGTTAGTTATGGTTTTTAGTTTAAAGTGTGCACTATTTTGACGAACCTTTCAATACTCTACCTTAAATCGCAAATGTACCTTGTTTCCTTAGCTCAAACGAATTTTTTCCCTTGATGAACTCTGTTTCTTTTCAAAATATGTATAACATACTAAAATTTCAAATTTTTTCAGTAATTCTTATTGCTCTTTTTCTTTTATGCATGTTTACATGTCTTTATGCCAAAGGAGTAGTACTAGGGAGAAGGAATGGTAATACTTTTAGAACCAATCATGTTTTAGGTTGTTGAATGGTTCATGTTTTCTTTTTTTGAATATATGTTTGGATGTTTTACTTTATTATTAAGTTTTGAGTAAACCCGACCCCGATCTGTGAACCCTTTCGCAAAATAGGGAAATCGTATCAATCCAATAATCGAGTTTTGACGCCCATGTCGAACTCAAAATGAACTCGTATAACTTTTAACTACTAAATGCCCTTTTAATCGAAGAACCCTTAATTTGATGCGAAACCGTTTATTAAATAAAATAATGAACAATGACTAAACGAACGGACTATGCTAGGTCTTTGGGGTTAGCTCGGAAGCTTGGAAGTCATCCCGTGTTCAAAAGCTTTCAATGAGTTAAAAACTTTTACTTGAAAAGTTATCAGGTGGGTGACACTATCTGTATAGCTAGATAATGTTATAGGGACTGTTGACAGTTGTTGGGATATTCTAGTTTTGATGAATTATGCCAAAACATTATCAACTTGAGTTATTCAAGCTAACTTACAGATAACAAGTTGAGGGGGAACGAGAGAACAAGTTGAGGGGGAACTCACGAAATCAGAAGTAGATGATCGAGATCAGACGAGGCTGCAGACGAGACTGATTGAGATCAGATGAGTAAGATGAGTTCCAGAGTTAATCGACGAAAAAGGCAAAAATCGTAAGAAAAAGAAAAGCTTAGCCACCGATCGGAAGAATCGGTTACCCGATCGATGGACTCGAGATCAAAAGATCGATGATCAAGTGACGATCGATCGGATGACCGTAAAAAATAAGTTGATAAGATGATCAGAAGACCAGATCAGAAGAGGAGGTTGCTGATCAGAAGAGGAGCAGATGAGATTGATCGAGATCAGACGTGATCGAGATCAGATAAGATGACCTGATGCAACTAACCTGATATGCTAACCTAATGTGCTAATTTGATGCAGATAAACTGATATGATGACCTGATGATATACTGATCTGATCAAAGTGAGCCGATCGATCAAAGTAGAAGAAATCAGAAACCAAAAGTCACCTGATCTGATGTCCTCGAAGATGTGTCACCAAGACAAGACATGTTCATCGAGAATCGAACGCCATCGATGATCGATAGCTCGAAGTGCTAGTGACCGAGGGTCGAGGTCCGAAGTCAAGAGTCGAACTCAGTTAAATTCGAGTGTCAAGATATCCGATCGCATAAGGTCCGCCAAGAGAAGTCTGCTGAATCAAGAATCCTATGTAAAAGAATCCTGAAGACTCAGAGAACCCTGAAAACTCAGAAGATCTTGAAGATTATAGCCGTTAGATTCAGCTGACGTGGACCAATGAGAGTAAGACAACCAGCCTGAAAAAGCTGCAAAAGTTACAGAATAGTATGGATTTGAATGTAACTCCATCCAACGGTAACATTCAAATCCACACTATAAATACAAGTTCTTCCTTCATTATTTAGTGTGTGAAATGCGTGAAAACACCATTGAAGCTACAGAGCCAAATCATCTGGCATTTACACCATAGAACACTGAGCAAGAAATACACGCATATATTCAAGAAGTGTTCCCTAGATCTAAGCATAGATGTAATATCCTAAGCTTAGAGAGATTTTCCCATCCTTAGCATTGCGGCTAAATAAATGTAAGGGAAAATCACCCTAGTTGGACACCAAACAATCTTTACCCAAACCGAGTGTTAGGTTAAGTTTTGTTAAGCAAGGAATTTAAGATAGTTGGACTAGCTTACTTTCTGGGTGTGAGTGAGAACTCGTTAAACATCGAAGCAATCCCGTGAGGGAGGGTAGGCAATTCCGTGGAGGGTGATAAGTCCCGAGAGAGTGAGAACTCATTAAACATTTGTTGTATCGTGTTGGACTAACACGTAAAACTAAGTCCGTTGGTTAAGTTGGTGCCCCTGCTGATAGGGAAGAGTGGATGTAGGAGTTGGACTCCGAACCACTATAAAATCGTGAGCGATGATATAAGGAACCAATGGGATATAAGGAAGCTATATCGGGGTTGGACGCAGTGGGGCGCCTACCAGTACCACCCCATGGTGTTTGAATGTTGTTGGATTGGACGTGGTAGATGTTGGGATTATACTAGAAAGTATGTTTTTTACTTTGTATAATCAAAACGAAATTTCGAACTTATTTACTGAAATAAATTGTTTATCACTGATGCTTTAAATATTATCGAATGTTACATATATTTAATGCATAACTGTTCAATAATTCGTACGTGTTACAATGTAGTTAATTTAGTGATACCAGATCACAGAAGATTAATTAACAGTCCCTTGTAACTAAAAGTACGCCATTCACGACCTAGATGGAAATGAACAACCCATCGTGAAAGGTTGAAGTGTAAGGCTCAGATTGGCTTGTCTTGACCAAGAGATTACACTAGTGCATGACTGATGCACTGAATATGACCTACAGGAGGATAAGTTCTTCAGAACTGAACAAGGAAGAATTAGACCTCAGTGGTTCATTATTTCTTAATCTTCGTCCCTTAAATAGGATCACGTGGGATTGGTAACTATTGCTTTGACTTATCATGGGTAGAGAATCAACGAGATTCAATACTTTTTATCTTGGGCAATATTATTGGTCACATGTGATTGCTAAGATTTAATACGAAGAATCGTGTGCAAGTACGCTTGTTCGATTTGCCCCCTTGGGAGGTTCATAAGCTTTATCATACCAAATCTTGCAAGTGGAATTAGTTTCCGGTATGGATAATAATGTTGAACCGTTCCTTGACCAAGGATAAAAGATATTAATTAATGGAAAGCTATTTCAGTGGCTTGAATTAATTAATGGGCTAGATAATCTTAAACACGGGAAATAATAACCGGGAGCCATATTGACTGTAATATGGGTTAAGATGGATAGTGCAATATTAATTATGTAGTGGGATTAATTAATATTTATGGGCTTGAATAATATTGTGGCTCAATATTAGATATTCAAGGTCCATTAGAAGGTCCAATCTTAATTCTCCTAAAGGCCCCCTAAGTAGCTCAGCATATAGTTCATTAACTGAAAAGGTGATTAAAATAAAATAAATATTGTTGCTTATTTTTCCTACTAAATTTTCAAAAATTATAGATATGTTGGGAGAAAGATTTTCTTTGAATTTTGTTATGGAATGAAGATATGTATTCTTGGAATACAAGATTATCTCATTAAATTCAAGAAATCTCCCACTTGGTTATCTATAGTGAGATTTTTGAAAAAATATGAAATATAGTGGGCAAAAAAAAAATTCTTGATTTTCTTGAAAAGATATTATGGAAGATATGTATTTCTTGAAATACAGGAATATCTCATAAATTCAAGAAGATCCAAATCTTGGATTCTTGAACCCTTATATTTTCGAAAAATTCATAGCAAATAGAGTAGGTGGGATTTTCTGGAATATTATAATTATGGGAAAAAAATATAGGAGATATATTCAAGATTTCTTGGAGATCAAGAAAAGATTTTCCCACATTATTTTAACCTAAAATTCTACCACCTCATGCTCTATAAATAGGGGATGATTCTTTCATTCCGAAGTACAATTCTATGTGCTGGAAAAATTAGTAAATCCACAAAGGTGGTGCAACATAATTTATTTTCCTTTTGTTAAATCGTTCACAAGAGTCCTTCCACCGGATAGTCGAACGAGGGCTAAGAGAATACTTGGGAAGTTCTTTTGGTTAGTCTAATCTGCCAGATCACTGCCATCCCAAGAGGTACGTTCACGTAAACTCATAGAATTCCGTATGCGTAGGTTTTACGTGAATTATTATATGCATGATATGTTGTTGGATTATTATTTGAATTAATATAGGATTAATTCATGATATTAATAATTATAAGAATTAAATTTGTATTTAAATATTCACCCCGAATAGATTTGTGCAACTTATTCCCCAACAGTAGACGCTACCAGTGCCACCCATATGCGTGATTGTTGAATGATATGATTGATGTTATAAATGTTGGATACTGTATGAACTATTAACAGGAAATCGTGAGTAAGTTCTTGTGTTATAAAGAGAATGAGTAAAAGCTTCTACTATTTTGAATTCCTGTCAATCTGTATAACAGCGTATAGGTTGCCCGCTGAGATTTTTATCTCACGCCCCATTAAACCTCCTTTCAAAGTTATGATCTTCGGAGTCAGAGTAGATGTACCCACTACCCCACTGCCTTATTCAATAAACAAATTATTTTCTAAATTCGAATAATATGTCTAATTAATACTTTGTGGATCTTGTACCAATGATGTTTCTGTACTAAGTATTGGATTTATCTACCCTTCTATTTTTAAACTCGTGTTAAGTTTTATTCCGTTGCAACTCAATTTGTTTGTCCTACCTTTTAAAAGAATTTTTTTGGCTCAGTTTTACGGGTTTAGGGCGTCATGACCTCGAAGGTCAACGTTCAATTTCTGGGGCATTCTGAATCGGGAATGTTGTGCGTAATCGATCCACAGTGTAAACTAACTCACAGTTGTAAACCGACTGCTATCTTTCGAATCGAAACAGATCGATCGATCAGGAACAATAACATATCCGATATTGAATCGATGCAATCTTCGATGCGCACGCACGCAGTCGATGTAATTTCTACCTGTTTTCTGATTGGAAATAACACCAAACCCAAACCCTTTCTTGAGAGAGAATTAGTGGTTAAGTAAGGTAGTTAATAGGCAATCCCGTGAGGGAGATAAGTCCCGAGAGAGTGAGAACTCATTAAACATCTGTATTGTGTTGGACTAACACGTTAAACTAAGTCCAGTTGGTTAAGTTGGTGCCCCTGTTGTAGGAGTTGGACTCCGAACCACTATAAAATTGTGTGTTCTTTACTGCTTTATATTCTTACTTGCCATATGAATTTGGTTATAAGCAAATGACATCGATTTAAAACAAAAAAATTGGTATCATTATTCCCTCACCCCTGTTTTGTATGCATTACATGATTTTTTACGCATTACAGGGTTTTTCACGGGACCAACAATATGCATGTAATATTTTAACAAGTAGTGTGCAAAGTGTAAAGCAGGTAAATCAGATAAGGTACACCAGATTTTTATAGTGGTTCGGACAACCTGTCCTACATCCACTCTTCCCTATCAGCAGGGGCACCAACTTAACCAACTGGACTTAGTTTAATGTGTTAGTCCAACACAGTACAACAGATGTTTTAAGAGTTCTCACTCAACCAATCCCAGAAATCAGAAACTAGAAACCCTAGTCTGAAATCTTGCTAAACAAACTTATCCTAACTTTGTGGTTTGGGTATAAGATTTGTTGTGTTCCAACTGGAAATCTCTCCTAGTGTTTGGGTAGCCTAAAGCTAGAGGATATAATTTATGTGCTAAGAACAAATAGGATGAACACTTAGAATAAATCTAGAGTTGTGTTCTTCGTGCGGAAATCTTTGCTTGAGCTTGAGCTTTGTGAATTATTTCCGTTACCTTACTATGAAGGTTGATCCCATATTTATAGACCTTGAAATCAAAGAGCCGTTGGAGAGCAATTTGAATCTCAGGCTATTTTAGGTAGCTTGCAGGCTTGATTTGACGTGCTCAGGAAGGTCATGTCGTCTCCGTGCAATTTCATCCTTTCTAGTTGTTTGCCCCGCCATATCCTGCATCGTCAGATCCGTACATACGTGTCGATCTCTGAGTGGCTAATAGGTACACTTATTCGGCGCTGTGTAAAGCCAACCATGTTGACATTCTTCTGGTCTGATCTTCATCGTATACCTTTGATAAGTAGATATGTTTATCACGTTTCTGACTAAGCTTGACCTGATCAGTATCCTTCTAATCAGTAATCTTGAGTCTTCTGATATGGTTGTCTTAGCTTCAACCTATCGACTCTGCTGATGTACTCTAGACCAGGTCTTGTTGGGAAATACTGGGTGCCCGGATCTATTCGAGGTGTATTTAAATACATATTTAAATTATTCAATTAATTACTAATATGAATCAATCCTAAATTAATTCAACATAATAAGCAAATAAGCAACAACAACATGCGTACACGTAATTCACGTAAATCCTAAGCATTCGGAATTTAGGAGTTACGAAATTACATACCTCTTGTAGAGACAATCGTTGAGACGATGGATCAACCCAAAGTGCCTTCTCAAATATGTCCCAAGTCCACGAACGTAATACTGTGGGAGGATTCTCACGAACGATTTTAATAAAGGAGAAAACTAAAAATATTTACCACCACCTTTGTGGATTTCTAATTTTTCCAACACATGGAATTGCATTGGGGATGAAAAACTCATCCCCTATTTATAACATAAGGGGTGGTCGAAAATTTGGTGTAGAATAGGATGGGAAAATCTTTTTCTTGATTTCCAAGAAATCTTGAATATATCTCATATATTCCTTTTCCCATAATTAAATATTCCACAAAATCCAGCCTCCTTATTTTATGGGAATTTTCGAAAAATACAAGGAAACAAGAATCAAGATTTGATTTCTTGAATTTATGGGATAATCTTGTATTCCAAGAATACTTATCTTTTTCCATAAAATCATTTCAAGAATATCAAGAAAATCTTTCCTCTTCTTTTTCCTACAATTTCGAAAATATCTTAGGAAAAATTAGGCAATAATATTTTCTTCTCCTTTTCATTAATTGGACTTTAATTTGGGCTATTTGAGGGCCCTTAGGAGAATTAAGATTGGACCTCCAATGGGCTATGAATTTATAATATTAAGCCAAAATATTATCCAAGCCCATTAATAATAATTTACTCCACTATAAAATTAATATTAAACTATCCATCTTAATCCATATTACGATGCTACAATAATATGGCTCCCGGTTATTATTTCTCGTGTTTAAGATTATCTAGTCCATTAATTAATTAAGCCACTGAAAAAGCTTTATATTAATTAATATTTTTATCCTTGGAGTAAAGACAGCTCAACATTATTATTCATACCGGAAATAAATTTCCACTTGCAAGATTTGGTATGATAAAGCTTCTGAGCCCACCAAGGGGACAAATCAAGCAAGACGTGCTTGCACACGATTCTCCGTATTAAATCTTAGCAATCATCGTGTAACTAATAATATTGCCCAAGATATAAGGTATTGAATCACGTTGATTCTCTTCCCATCATAAGTCAAAGCAATAGTTATTAATTTCACACGATCCTATTTAAGGAATGGAGATTAAGAAATAACGAACCACTGAGGTCTAATTCTTCCATATTCAGTGCTGAAGAATTTATCCTCCTGTAGGTCCTATTCAGTGTAATGCACTAGTGTAATCTCTTGGTCAAGACAAGCCAATCTGAGCTTTACACTTCAACCTTTAACGATGGATTGTTCATTTCCATCTGGGTTATGAATTTGTACTTAGTTACGAGGAACTGTTAATTTGATCTTCCGTGATCTGTTATCACCAAATTAACTACAATGTAACACGTACTATTTATTGAACGGGTATGCAGTAAATATATATAACATTCAATCATATTTAATGCAACAGTGATAAATAATTTATTTCAGCAAATAAATAAGAAATTCAGTTTAGTTATACAAAGTAAAAAGCATACTTTCCAGTATAACCCCAAAAATCGCCCACTTATACTCAAAGTCTGCTTTTAAGTATACTACAGCATGTCTCGTGTTCTACGTGACATCTAATGTCACTCACATGAACCTATTTATCCCACTTATACTCAAAGCAGATTGGCAATGCTCTTGACACCCATTCCTTCCACATGTCTCTCGAATGTAATCTGAAGAAGACCCTTTGTGAATGGATCTTCTAGGTTGTCTTCCGATGCAATCTTTGCCACCTCTATGTCTCCTCTCTTAACGATTTCTCGTATAAGATGATATTTTCTTTTTATGTGTTTGCTGGCTTTGTGGGCTCTCGGTTCCCTTGAATTTGCAACTACTCCGGCATTGTCACAGTAAACCGTGATTGTGCTGGGCAAATCCGAAACAACGTCCAAGTCGACTAAGAAGTTCCTGAGCTAAACCGGTTCCTTCGCTGCTTCACAAGCAGCTACGTATTCGGCTTCCATGGTAGAATCGGCGATGCATTTCTGCTTAACGCTTCTCCATGTCATGGGTCCTCCTCCCATGAAAAACACACTACCAGAGGTTGACTTCCTGGAGTCTAAGTCTGATTGGAAATCTGAGTCCGTGTAACCGACGGGGATTAGACTGTCTGACTGATAATCCAACATTTTGTCCCGTGTCCTCTTCAGATACTTCAGAATGTTTTTAACTGCAGTCCAATGCTCTTTCCCGAGGTTACTTTGATATCTTGCTATCATACCTACGGCAAAGCAGATATCTGGTCTCGTGCACAGCATTGCATACATGAGGCTTCCCACAGCCGAAGCATAAGGAATCCTTTTCTTCTGATCTCGAGTGATCTTGATCCCTAGGATATGACCAGCTTCTCCCAAGTCCTTCATATCAAACTGTTTTGACATCCATGCCCTTACGTCTGAACACATCTTTACATCGTTCCCGATGAGCAGAATGCCGTCTACGTATAGTACTAAGAATACCAAGGCAGTTTGTTGGGATATTTTAGTTTTGATGAATTATGCCAAAGCATTATCAACTTGTGTTTTTGAAGCTAATCTACAGATAACAAGTTGAGGGGGAACGAGAGAACAAATTGAGGGGGAACGAGAGAACAAATTGAGGGGGAACTCACGAAATCAGACATAGATGATCGAGATCAGACGAGGCTGCAAACGAGACTGATCAAGATCAGATGAGTATGATGAGTTCTGGAGTTAACTGATGAGCTGAGCAAAATCAGAAGAAAAGATAAGCTAAGCCAGCTGATCAGAAGAATCAGAAGGTCAAAAGATCAGATGACCAGAACAGACCAGATCAGATGACCAGATCAGAAGAGGAGGTTGCAAATCAGAAGAGGAGCAGATGAGACTGATCGAGATCAGACGTGATCGAGATCAGATAAGCTAACCTGATATGCTAACCTAATATGCTAACCTGATGTGCTAATCTGATGTAGATAAACTGATATCTCGACTGATGCTATAATCGATCTCGATCATGTGAGTCGATCAGATTAGGGCGAGAAGAAATCGATATCGTAAAAACCGTAAATCTACATACCAGATCAAAGTAGAAGAAATCGTAAGAGAAGTCATCAAGTCATATTCATCGAGAATTAGAATGCTACCGATGATCGGTTAATCGAGAAAAGTGTTGACGAGGGTCGATTGTTCAAGACAAGAAATGAACTCGGTCGGTCCCGAGTGTCAAGATGCCCGATCGCATAAGGTCCGCCAAGAGAAGTCACCAAGGCTGGGATAGACCAAGGCTCAGATAGACTCAAGGCTCGACAGACCAAGGCTTAGATGGAATCAAGACACCGAGACTCAGAGAATCCTGAATGATTCCAAGGCGAGGAATCTGAGGAATATAGCCGTTAGAATCAGCTGACGTGGACCAATGAGAGGAAGACAACCACCGAAAAGTCGCAAGAAGAAGTTACAGAGAATAGTATGGATTTGAATGTGACTCCATCCAACGGTAACATTCAAATCCACACTATAAATACAAGGTCTTTCATCATTCTAATGTGTGGATGCATGGAGATTATAAGACGAGATGCTACAGAGCCAAAGAGAGTTATACCCAAAGCATTCCCACCCTAGAACACAAGTCCAGAGATATACAAATATGTTCAAGAGTGTTCTAAAACCCAATCTAAGCAAACCACGATGTATCCTAAGCTTAGAGAGATTTTCCCAACCTTAGCATTGAGGCTAAACAAATGTAAGGGAAAATCTCAACCTAGTTGGAAACCAAACAAACCTTACCCAAATCAGTCGGTTAAGTTTGTAGGTGAGTGTGAACTCGTTAAACATCTAGCAATTCCAAAAGGGAGGGTAGGCAATCCCGAGTGAGGGTGATAAGTCCCCATTGGAGTGTGAACTGGTAAACATCTCAGAGGCAATCCCGTGGAGGGTGATAAGTCCCGCTGGAGTGTGAACTCGTTAAACATCTAAGAGGCGAACCCGAGAGGGTGATAAGTCCGCTTTGAAGGAATTTCCCAGAACAGGAGAGTGGATGTAGGAGCTTGAGTCTCCCAACCACTATACATTATTGTGTTGTTTATCGCTTTATGGAAACACTCGCCTCTCCCCGCTTTTTATATGCATCGCTTTAAAAATGTTTTGCTTCAGACGCCGCAAAATGGGTTTTCCAACCGACCATCAATTGGTATCGAGCAGAGATCAAAAGATCACCTTTTTAAAGTGATCACTGGATCGATATTTTTAAAAGAAAACCCGCTTTTTAAAAATGCATATATTCTAATGTTTTGGCTTCATTATCAAAAAGGGGAAATTGGGATATTTTAGTTTTGATGAATTATGCCAAAACATTATCAACTTGTGTTATTGAAGTTTAATTTCATCGATAACAAGTTGAGGGGGAACGAAAAAAGAACAAGTTGAGGGGGAACTCACGTAAATCAAAAGAAGATGATCGAGATCGACGAGGTCATTAGCATTTAGACCGACGAGATCGATGAGTTAGATGAGTTCGAGTTAATCGATGAGCCGAGCAAAATCGGAAGAGAAGAAAAGTTAAGCCACCGATCGTAAGATCGATGACCGCACAGATGACCGCACTAAATGACTTGATCAAATGATCAGAATAAACCCGATCGGGTCAGACCGATGACCAGATGACCAGAGAGGAGGTTGCAAATCGTAAGAGGAAGATGATGAGACCGACGAGATCGAGGGTGATCGAGATCAGATAAGCTAATCTGATATGCTAACCTAATATGCTAACCTGGTGTGCTAATCCTATGTAGATAAACTGATATGCTGACCTGATGCTATACTGATCTGATCATGTGAGCTGATCAGATTAGGCGAGAAGAAATCAGATATCAGAAAACCAGAAATCTACATACCAGATCAAAGTAGAAGAAATCGTAAGAGAAGTCATTCAAGTCATGTTCACCGAGAATCGTAACGCTATCGATGATCATTAACAATTGAAGTCTTAGTGACCAAGGTCGATGTCCGGTCGAAGAATCAACTCGGTCCACTGAAGTGTCAAGATGCCTCGATCGACAAGGTCATTCAAGAGAAGTCTCATTGAATCAAGAATCCTGAGTCCAAGGAAGCCTGAGTTCGAAGAAGCTGAGGATCAGATAAACCTAGAGACTCAGAAGATCCTGAAGAATATAGTCGTTAGATTCAGCTGACGTGGACCAATGAGAGGAAGACAACCAGCCTGGAAAAGCTGCAGAAAGCTACAGAAAAGTATGGATTTGAATGTGACTCCTTCCAACGGTAACATTCAAATCCACACTATAAATACAAGTTCTTCCCTCATTATCAGGTGTGGAAAAATGCGTGAAACATCCATCGAGCCAAATCAAAGCATTCCCACCCTAGAACACAAGTCTGTATATACACGCATATATTCAAAGAGTGTTCTAGAATCCAATCTAAGCAACCCACGATGTATCCTAAGCTTAGAGAGATTTTCCCAACCTTAGCATTGAGGCTAAATAAATGTAAGGGAAAATTTCAACCTAGTTGGAAACCACACAAACCTTACCCAAATCAGTCGGTTAAGTTTGTAGGTGAGTGTGAACTCGGTAAACATCTAGCAATCCCGAAAGGGAGGGTAGGCAATCCCGAGTGAGGGTGATAAGTCCTGTTGGAGTGTGAACCCCAGAAACATCTCAGAGGCAATCCCGTGGAGGGTGATAAGTCCCGTTTGAGTGAGAGCTCGTTAAATATCTAGAGGCGAGCCCGAGAGGGTGATAAGTCCAGTTGGAAGGAATTTCCCTAGGAACAGGGAGAGTGGATGTAGGAGCTTGAGCCTCCGAACCACTATACTTTGTTGTGTTCTTTACTGCTTTATGTTCTTATCTTGTCATATGCATTCGATTATAAGCAAAACACAACACATGAGCTTAAAACGCAAAAATCTGAAATCACCATTCCTTCACCCCTGTTTTTATATGCACCGCTTTTAAAATGTTTGCTTCCACACGCGCAAAATGGATTTTTCGACATTCAAATCGGGACCAACAATTGGTATCAGAGCGGGTAGTTCAAAAGGTCATTTTTTTTCAAATGTGAACATCTGAACTGATACCAACAATTGGTATCAGAGCATAAAAGTTACCACCTGAACTGAAGAGCCCCAAAGTCCCCGGCCCCGCACAAGTTTCCACTATTACTAAAAGGGTCAGACAAAATTTCCATGGGTTTAATCCGCTCTAAACCTAAGTGGATTCAGAAGCCCCAAGACCCATCCTTCTCGGCTGGGACCCCCACTCAGCCTGATGAGCCTGCCATGGTAATTCACAATACCCAAACCCAGAAGCAACCAGTTTATATAATCCCCAAGCACCTACCATCATTTAATCTGTCAAAGTATCATTTAGCATGTCACACACAAGATAACTTTTGTCCTGCACCGGAGGCTATGATTCCAGCTCATGTTAATAGCTCTCATTGCCCTGAATCTCATTGCCCTGTGGCCTCAAATGCACTGGTTATACACAATCCTACTCCTATCTCAAATATGTACTCCCCCCTGGATGCAAAGGATACGAACTATGAGGAAGACGACTTCTTTGGAGAGGATTCTCTTCCCTTAGAAGACATCGAGGAAGATCCCAACCCGGTCACCGTCTCTACTACCCAGCGTGGCTCAAAGCCAATTCAGAATCAGATGGTCACCTTCTCTCCTACAGTTACTACTCTGAGTAATTCAAAGCAAAATCAGGTGCATAGTGAATACAATACCAGACATCGTCGCAAACTCAAGGCTGGTACACAATAGGTGCTCTCTGCCACCGAGGTGTCGCAACGGAACTTTCAAATTCAACCATCCTTGGGTTCTTCTGAGCTTAATCGCATTGGTTCTTGGGCCGACGAATGTGATCACCAGCCGCCGAAGCACGGCCATCCTTCTGGTTGTCAATGAATATCCTCTCTTGGAATATTTGCAGACTAGGGAATGACAACACACGTAACTCCCTTAAGAATTTGTGCCAAACTCAGACCCCCTCTTGGGTTGCCATTTACGAGCTGAAGGTTTGCTCTTCATCTCTTCCTCGTCGTTTCTTACACCGGTATGATCTTCATTTTTGCATGAGAATGAGCGTTCTCCTCCTCTTCGCCCCAATATTTGGATCTGTAGGTCCCGAACGGGTTTCGTGAGGGCAGAAGTCTAGAGGGGAGGGGTGAATAGACTTCTGAAAACTTTTTCGTGCAGATCAGGTGTGATTGCAGTTTGCCTGATCAGAGTGCAAGTGAATCAGTTTGGACTGATGTTCAATCTTACTGAGTGCCTGAGGGCAGATCAGTTTGATATCTATCAGTTTAACTGATAGTGCGGAAGCTAGTTAATACCCGTGTGAAAAACCAGTTTTATCAAATCAGATTCTCAAGTCAGTTTTCAATCGGCTGACTAAGTTGTCAACCTGATCAGATCAGTTGCTTGGTGCATACTGATATTAACTCAGAATATGTATGCAATTTTAAGCTCAGCTGAGTGTAATAGTGTAAAGCAATGAAGAACAAATAAATGCACACAAGATTTTTATAGTGGTTCAGACAATCGGTCCTACGTCCACTCTTCCCTTAACACAAGGGGCACCAACTAAACCAACTTAACCTATTGGACTTAGTTTAATGTGTTAGTCCAACACCAAACAGATGTTTATCGAGTTCACACTCAACCGATCCCAGAAATCAGAACTAGAATCCCTAGTCTGAAATCTTGCAAAACAAACTTAACCTAACTTTGAGTTTGGGTAAAGATTTGTTGTGGTTCCAACTGGAAATATATCCTAGTGTTTATGTAGCCAAATGCTAGAGGATAGAATTTCTATGCTAAGAACAATGAGATGAACACTTAAGAATAATCTTCAAATTTTGTGTTCTTCGTGCGGAAGTTCTGCTATATTTTTGCTTCTTGATAATTTTCTGTACCTCTTCACTTTGAAGAGCAATCCCATTTTATAGACCATGAAATCAATTAGCCATTGGAGAGCAATTTCAATTTTCGGCTATATTTGGTAGGTTTGTAGGATTTGATGTGACGTGCTTCGAATATCGGCATGGCCGAAGGCATGATTAGCGTCGTTTGTGTCTGCAGCGTCGAATCCCGCATTATCAGCTCTTTTTGTGCACGTGTCGTTCTTCCATTGGCTTCAAGAGTACGGCACTTCAGTATTTTTCCATTTGACGTTTGATATTCCTTTTGTAGAATATTCGTCTTGTCTGGTGTACCATTTTGGTTGATGTCAGGTGTGAGCTGACCTGATCAGATAACTAATCAGTCTACCTGATAGAGTCTTCTGATGCAGATTGTCTTAGCACAATTTGCAGACTCGGCTGATGTAGGTCTTCTCGGGTCTTCTTGTAGTCTTTTTGATCTTTAAGGTTACTCGAGCCTCGCACTTCTTGGGTATAATCGAGTCTTCTTGATTTTCTTCGAAGTCTTCAGGTTTCTCTGAGTCTTCATGCTTATCTGAGTCTTCAGGTTTAACTGAGTCTTCAGCTCTATCTGAGTCTTCAGATTTATTTGAGTCTCAGTGTCTTCTGTTTTTCACCTGATCATCTGACTTCTTGTCTTTCTTGTCTTCCGATCATCCGCCTTAGTCATCTTCCTCGACATATACATATTGAGACCTCAATATCTATGTTTTCATCTATCTATACATTTTGACGGGTCATCATATACATATTGAGTTCCCAATACCAATATGTGACCTATGTTTTACATCTTTGGAATCCATCAAAATTTTACAAATTTCCGGTCATCTTAAAACTGATTCTACGTCATCGATAATGTAAAATAACCATATGTGTAAGACAATGAGGTCCTATTACAACCTGTTTTGGAACTTCCATCAAAACTTAATACAAATTTCCCATCATTTGATTCCAAGTTGTCTTCCTCAGGTGTACTTGAACCTCTGAAGTTCTTTGGGGATACCAAACATCTTGTACATCCTTTCAGATTATCTTGTCCAGCATCTTCTTCTTCTATGGATCCCTCCTTTGTCGCCAGAAATCCATAGTAGGCATCCTTGAATTTGACAAAGATTCATTTTGTTATCCGGACGCAAAGGTGGAAGGAGTTGTTCAAAGGGAGGAGCTTCAGGTATCAGTGACATGATCTTCCCTTCCTTCATCACCGTCTGGTAGAAGTCTGGGTACTTCGTTTCTAACCAGTTCTGAAATTCATCATCATTTTCTGTCTGGTCTTGATGAATAGGAATCATCTCCAGGATGTACACGTCACACAACCATTCTCGCTCGATCCGATCCCATTCTCGAGCCCAGATCTAGCCAGCACGAGGATATCTTTTTATCGGGTGCCGAAAGGCTTTTCTTCCCAAGCAATCTCCTCGCCGCAGCCTTCATTCTTTCTCTTCCTTCGGATGTATGCGATGTTTAGTCCCTTAGCCTCTGCTAACTTCGCTTTTGATGGCTTTCTTATTCTCTCTGGGTTTGCTCTTGAATTTGTTCAGAGTCATCCGCTTTTGGTAGAGAATAATTACCCTTGTCTCTAAACTTCAGCAGTAGCTTTCACCATCTTGCCTTTGCCTTTCTTTCTCTTCAGAGTCTGCTCAGGTTCATCTTGTTCGTCTTCTTCTGCTAGTTTCTTAGCGAGTTCAAGGCTCTTGGCCTGATCATCAATTTCCATTCTTTTCAAGATGCACGAAGAGAAGTCTTCAATCTTATCGACTCGTAATAACATCCGAAAAAGAGCAATCTTCCGCCGCTGATCTCTTTTCTATGTTGCTCCACAGCTTTCTTTTTAGTTCAAAGAACAAGATCAATAGATGGAGTGGCTTGTGCAAGTCGACACAAAGGGTTTCGTAGAGATGCAATAGTTACCATCTGTGTCTGTTTTTCTTCTTTCTCTTGTCCTTCCCCCTTTTTGGTTTCATCAAAGAGGTTGGACAGCATGCGATTCAGAGCAATAAATAACTGCAGGATCTCCTCTCCGAAGTTCCTCAACAAAAAAAAAGGAGTGGATCCGAAGAGGCGAAGGTGCAGGGAGTTAAAAAGTCGCCGAGAGCAAATTCGATGTCCTTTCTTGCTCGCTCAGAAGTAGAAAGTGCTTCCAACCCATATCCATGTGGTTGTCGGGCCTTCTCCAGGATGCCTGTGACATTTTCCAAGAAGACTGTGTCTCATTGAGCATGTCTGTCTCGAACTTTGAGTTTATCGATCGAGAGTGAGCTTCTCGGCAAGAGGATTTACTAGTTGCATCACATCGTAAAGGAAGGCATTATGCATCCCAACCGTGAGACTCCTTTCTCTCGTCAACCGCTTTTGTTTGCTCTTCTTCAAACCGCTTCATCGATCGGCTTTGGAGAGCCGTGGAATTTGTCTTCAATAGCAACCTTTACCCCATCCCGAATCTTCTCAAGATAAAGATCTAGGGTATCGGAGCTTAAGATAGTACCGGGTCGATGTTGAAGCCTTGCTAAGTCGGGTCTCATCCGCAAAGACCCATTCTTGGTTCATCGCCAGCCCTCAAGAGTTGTAGGAGGTTGAACAGCCTCTATTATCAAGAATCCTTAACCTTTCATGAATCAACCATCCGACATCATCCTCGAGGCTAATTCAACAACCGCTTATCAATCCCAGATTGTTCAAGCGCTTCATCTCCAAGTCTACAAAGAAATCAGATCCCAGAGTTGTCATGAGGATCAGAAACTCCTCGATGCTTTTCAATCTGATATCCCTCCAGAACACAATTTCTTCTATCTGATGCCGATGCCGTGGATGTTGATCCACTGGGCACAGTCCAAAGCAGATATTCCTTTGATTTGTTGCTTCATGATTCTTATGATCGGGCTTTCTTAATCGTGAAGTGCTACACGCCCGTATTGAAAGGATTGTGAGAGATGGACACATGCTTGTCAGATCTCTCATGTTCTGGTAACTTGTTTGGAGATTGGGAGTGAGATGGGGATATTTGTGGTTCAGGTTCGTTTTCCACTTGTTGAGGGGGTTGGGGTTTTCCCTAATGTGTTCAATGGTGGGGAGTGAGAGATCTAGGTGATCCGATTGGTGAGGGTGAGGGTGAGAATGTTTTGATGGAGGAGAGGTGGTGGTGATGATTTTTGAGGAGAGGGTGATGGCGATTTGGAAGTGGGCGAAGCGATCTTTTTTCTTTCGAATATCTTGGAGAGAGGCAGATAATCGATGGTGATTCTTCCTCGAGTGCTCCACTTCGGCCTTTGATAACTTTTCTCCTTCTTCTTCGATCATCCTGCTCGTCCCCCTTACTTCACGGGTAAGCAGGTTCGAATCGATCGCTATCCTCACTTCGATTCAACCCGAATCGATCCTCTCGCTCAGGAACTTATCGAGCGTAACTAGGAGCGATCCGAGGAGAAGTAACTCTTCCGACGCTTCCGTTGAGCATCCGTTTTTGGCCGATCCTTCCTCTTCAACCTTTTCTCGAATGGCCATTCCCTCGCGACTTCAAGATGCAAATGGTTTTTCTTTTCTTTTTATTTTCTCCCTTTGGTTTGGGCACATATGAGTAGGATCTTCATCGATTGTCCAGCAGAGGCTCATCTTTGCCCAAGATGGCTTTGTGCTTTGCTTGATACACCTTCGCACCATTCTCATTCCATTCATAATTTTTGGCAAATTTTATCGATGTAATGATTGAGATTTTGTGTATGAAGGAGCACTTCGAAGATAAGCACACTTCATTCATCCGGTCGATCAAACTTCCCCGAAGTCTTTTCCGCAAGCCTTGCCTTGACCATACCCAACCAATCCATATTGGAAGCCTTCTTGATGATTTCAAATATGACAATCGATCTTATAAGAAGTGATAGATCAAGATCAGAAGTTGAGCATGTAATCACCTTCCTAACGATCTCAAGGAGTAGGCGATATTTCCTCTTCAGGTAGGGAGGCTTTGACATTCGTCAGATTCTCCTTATTTCGCCTCAACAAATTTCGGCTTCAAGAAAGTCCTTCTCTCCTACATCACCGCAGTAGGTTTCGGGTTGATGCTTCTCGAGGAGATCAAGATCCCTCTCAAGATCATCATTCGACACTGCATTTCCAATCCTCCAATGGAAGAAATCAGTCAAGATCAATGTCCTCGCCCTTTCAGAGATTGTATAGAAACTCTAGGCTTCATGAGTGTGGACTATGTTCGATGTTCAGAGCAATATTGTTCGAGACCACATGCTCGCAAGCACCTGCATTTCCAAATGAGTCGATCCGAGGTGATTGAAAAGACTACATATTTCATCAATGATATCTTTCTTCATTGATGGTTGCATAACTTTTTTCCCTTGGCCTTGTCAGCAAACAAGATATGCCATTTCTATATGATATGCAAATTGATGTTAGTTTGAGTAAAATATTTCAATAATCTCAGCCAAACCAGCAACCTAAGCATCAATTGAGCAAATAAGCGTATAGATCGATGCAGATATAAATTACAAAAACATAGCAGCACGACTAATAAACCTAGAAGAATTGAAATCATGCAAAGATTTTTAGAAGAGAAAATTATCGATATTGATTCGTATGATTGAGAAATCGCGGAAAATAGAATCAATTGATTTTTTGAAAATAATTTTCAAGATTTTGAAAGTTTGATCTTTTGAGAAGATTGGAGAAGAGTAGTGGAAAGAGGTTTTCCGAGAAAGATTTGGATTTATAGTATGCGAGGGAACCTTTTTTTTTTTGCACAACTTTCCAAAGGTACTCAAGTGTCCGTGTTTTGAAATCAATGGCTGAGATTAGTCGGCCGAAAAGTGTTTTAATAGCACGGTTGAGAAAAGTAATCTTCTCGTATTTCAGACTCGAAAATTATCAACAAAATGCATTTAATACACATTCCCATGTCCGCATTTAATGTTTTGCAGTGCATGTGTCACAAAGTTAAGAAAATAGAGTGAAAACCAATTTATTTAAATAATGCATATAAGATGTTCAGAAAGGGATAAATAAGAACGATCCGATCGATTGATATTGTAATCAATCGCTTACCACCGTGATCCGATCCGTTGGCTTTGATTGTTGTTGACCTTTATCGATGGTAGCCTAAACCTTAAAGATTTCCCAACAATATTCCACTCATCCGATCGATTCCTCGCTTGATCTAATCCGATACTTATCTGATCCACTTATCTGATCCTCTTATCTGATCCTTTTCATCCTTCAGTCTTCTTCTATTCAGGCCTCGTTTCCTAGGCATTTAAGTCATACTCCCGCCAAAACATTTACTTCGGGGAGTCAAAAAGTCACCTCGATTCCCAAATCGGCGCGATTTGATATTCCGTAATAATGGTATAGATACGCCAGATTACTCACACCATCAACTCATCCAACCATCGCCACGTGTCTTTACGTTGTCGATGCAAATTTTCTTAAGGTCTTCGAGAAAATAAATTTGCATTTATACCCTCGCTTTTTCTCCTATAAATCGTCCGGGGTTTTAGGCAAACAACACAACATAAATCATTCATCTTCTTTAGCTTATACTCCATGTTTTCCGATGAATCCCTTATTTCCGGTGAAACTCCCGGCAAAAGCCTTTAACCCTTCTCAAATGATTTCAGCTTCTCAAATCAACCATGTGTGTTCCTTTAACACCGCTTTCATTGCCATCGAAGATTTCACATACAATTATTGCAAAGCTTCTACCATCGAGGCGGCGGATTGGTTATAGCAAATGAGAAGGCACTTCTCCTAACCAGATGCGACCTTGTGTGCCTATCGAGATGATTTAAATTAGCATCAACAGACTCACCGACATAAAACATGGGTTTCAGTACACGGTCTTGATCGCATAATAAATGATCTTCAGATATCAAACTCAATTTTTCCATGCGACAATTAGTGGCCTTATGGTGTTTTGACCAAACCTTTGGCACTTCAGGTCCCATTTAATGTACCGGAGAGCCCATTGATTTCGTGTCTAGGGGCTTCTCGCATAGAAATCCTTCAAGGCCGCTCTCGCTCCTCACTCTAAAGCTCTGAGGGTGGCTCAGGATTTCCTTAAGGCCTCTCACGCCCCTTTTAGGATCGGGGGAGAATGAGAACATCAGGCTCTAAAATCTTTAAAGCCTCTCTCCCCCCTTCCTAGGTTAGGCTTAGGTTTATGGTTTATGTAACCAACCTCCCAGTCTTCTTGACTTGTAACTTGTAATGTAAATCGATTCCCAGTCCTTATCAATGAAAAGTTCTATTATTTCATGTTGTGTTGCCTCTACTTACTTATGCGATTTGTAGCCTTAAACTTGTACAACTTGCTTGTTGACCGTAGCTTAAATCGACTTATAAAGTATAACCTTCCAATCTGATCAGTTCCCCCTTAATCTGATATATCATAAACTGATTAGTTCCTTGTCTGATCTTCAGATCGGCTCCTTGTCTGATCGTCTGATCAGTTGAGATTCCTAACTCAACTGATTCTTCTTAACTTGGTTAGTCTCTTAACCAACTCGGTTTTCGAGACCACCCACCAAACATTTCTCGTGCACTTTCTCCGAGATCCGTAAGCCCTAGCTCATCAGATAATTCTCTCGAACTCGATCTCAAATTAGTGGCTTAGTTAAAATATCGCTTTTTCTCGCTTATCAAGATGGATCTTTTCCATTATCGATATTCTTCTTTTCAACATGATCTCTGATAAAATGATGTCTGACATCCACATGCTTGCATCTTGTATGTAGAACAGGATTCTGAGTGATTGCTATAGCACTATTACTGTCATAGAATATAGGTATGTTCTTAGCTAAGATGTTGTAATCCTCACCGCCGACTTAGCCAGAGCAAGCTTGGGAACAAATTTCCCGCAGCCCATATATTCTCGCTTTCAAGAGTAGATGTCGCGAATCGAGGTCCGCTTTTGAAAACCAAGAGATCGCTTTTTATTACCCGTAAACCCGACATGTACCGAGGTTGACTTTCGTCGATTCTACAACCTCCAGAATCGTAATCGTAATACCCACTAAGTTTGATTATCATCCGATGGGTAAAATAAACCAAGGTTTATCGTCCCTTCAGATACTTAAGAATCTTAATTTTCGGGTGGCTTTTTCATCGATTTGCTTGAAATCGCACATACACCAACCGCAAAAAGTGTTATCCGTCCGCCGGCAATCAGTATAGTAGAGATCCAATGAGAGCCCTATATTCTTTTCTTCGATTAGTTTTTTCGACCGCCTTCATCCGATCCATCTTGAATCCAACCATCATAGGAATTTTGGCTTCCTTACTATTCTGAACTCCAAACTTGGCCAATAAATTCCTAGGTATTTTCACCGGGCAGATGAATATCCCTTCAGACTTTGCTTGACCAGAGACCCAAAAAAGTAATCATCCGACCCATCATGGACATCTCGAACTTCCTTGCATCAACTTTGTCAACTTCTCACATAGCTTCTGTTGGGAGATCCCAAGATGATGTCGCCCACATAATCAACCATCGTAATATCTTCTCCATCTTATATTCTCAATAAGGTTCTATCCACTATTCCTTTAGTGAAACCGCCGCCTATCAAGAACCGGAGAGAGATATCATACCAAGCTCGAGGAGCTTGTTTAAAGCCATAAAGAGCTTTCCTTAAATGGTACACTTGGTCGCTTTTTTCAAAGCCCGGAGGTTGTTCAACATAAACTTCCTCCGCTAGTACCCCGCTTAAGAATGCACTTTACATCCATCCGATATAAATGAACCCTCTCAGTGGGCAAAGATATGCCGTAAAAAAAAAATGGCTTTTAGGCGAGCGATCGGGTGCAAAGGTCTCATCATAATCAATTCCTTCCGATCAGGAATACCCTTTAGCAACAAGTCTTGCCTTATTTTCGTTATGACATTATTCTCATCTCTCTTGTTCTTGAATACCCACTTTGTGCCAATCACGATTGATGAGTTGGTCCGGTTCCACCGCTTCCAAACTTGATTTCTCTCAAATCGTTTCTAGTTTTTTTTGCATGGCAAGAATCCAAATTTTGAATCTTGTAGAGCTTCATGTACTTCAAGCTTGGTTCCTTCAAAGATAGATAATAACAATACATGGCACTTTCAACCAACTGATGTCTAGTTTTGACTCTATCGATGGGTCTCCTATGATCGATCAGTTGGATGACCGGTTATCCGTGTCCTTCTTTTTCCGATTTGCATATTTGGAGAACATCATCCACTTCTCGATAGTAGTTCATTACTAGTGTTCGGGGAGTGGTGCGGAATTATGATCCACTTGATAAGAACATGTCTCACCGATGTTGGACTCATCATGTGTTGATGTCCATCTCGTAGGAACTTCAGAGTTCCTCCGAACCGATGGTTCACTTGATATTGTCTCAAATTGCATCAACTTTCTTTCAATCGATAGCCAGCGTATCTTTTTAGGTCCGATTAACCCGTGAATCGCCAAGATCAAGTTCGGGATATACACCGTTACGTGTTCAGATTCTTTCTCCTCGATACTTAGCCGATCCATTTTTCACAGACAAAAACGGCTGATCTCGTGCACGCTTGTTTCGAGGAAATTTTTTTCTTGTTCAAGATGTCTCATCAAAGACCACATGGGGTGTTTCTTCCACAACTAGGGTCGGGCCTGTTGTAAACCCCCAAAGCTTTTTGGCCGGACGAGGAATATCCTAAGAATATACCCTCATCCGATTTTGGCCTCAAAAGTCTTCAACCGATTTTTCCCATTGTTGTGTATGAAACACTTGCACCCAAAAACATGGAAGTAAGAAACATGAGGTTTTTCGCCCTTCCATAGTTCATGTGGTGTTTTGTAGTGATCCTTAGTCGAGAACATCCGCTCGAAAAGCATGGTATTAATGCAAGATTGATGATATGTTCGCATAAAAAAAGCTTGGTGTCGCATGTTCGCCTAACATGTTCGCTACTCCATTTTGTTGGGCGTTTTTGCAATCGACGCCTCATGATGTATACCAAACTTAGTGAAAAATCAAGAATAAAAGAGTTCGTAAATTATGTACCTTTATATGATCCGATTTTTACTATGTCGACACCCCCTTTTCGCTTTTGTAGTTTCTTGAGCAAAATTTCGTATCTTTGTTGTTGTCTCATTCATCTTATGTAAGAATACAACCTGTAAACTTGGAATAATCATCCAAGATTACCAGAGTATATTTGCAGATCCACGAGACCGATCGGTGTAATCGGGTCCAAATAAATCCATATGAAGTTAGCTTGCAATACTTCATCGATGCCGTCCGTATTCCTCGAGCGAGGCTTTAACTTGTTTTCCTTCGAAATGCGACATGTCCGATCCTTTGAGAATACCTCATTCGAAGTCCTCAACCAAAGACATCCTAGCTATCTTGTTAAGAGTCTTAAAGTTCGGGATGACTCATTCTTTTGTGCAGAGCCAATCGCTACTTTTGGAACTCTTAACAATTAGTATGCATTTCTTGGACAACTGCTCCAATCATTGCAGGTAGATCATTCCTTTTCTTGAACCAGTTAGCAAGATTTGTTAAGTAGCTCGATTCCTTATCGCATAATCGATCACTCGAGAACTCAACATCAATCTGTTGTCGCAGAATTGTGATAATCGATAAGAAGTGTTATGCTTTAAACCTTCAACATACGAGACTCCAAAGAATTTGTACATCATCATTCTCTGTTCTCAATCCTTTGGTAAAACCAAAGTTATCATCACCAAAGAGTACACGTGGGCCTTCTTGTTCTTTTCAGAAGAGCTAAGGAGATGTTTGCTTCCAAATATGTGCCTTTGAGCATCCACTATCGATGTACCAGATAGTTGCTTGTACACCTCTTTTTGTTGGCCAAACCCACGCGGACCGCAATCTAATCAGTTTTTTAGGTACCCCTTTAAGATTGGGTCCCGAGGGGTTAGAGGTGGTTTTAGGGATCCATACAAACAGGCACTTCTATTGTAATCGATAGATCAAGGCCCGATTTGTCTCCCATAAACATCAACATAATCATACGCCCTTTATATGCATTCTCCGATTGGTATGATTATTAGTTCGAGCCTTGAGTAAATCAAGACTTGGGATTTTTTCCTTACATTTTGTCTTTTTTAACCCAATGGGGCTCAAAAAAGAGTTTCTAGGTCTCGGGTTATAAGGTTAGGTACGATCGCTACCTTTAAAAGATTCATATCTTTTTGGCATAAATGGTCTTGGTAGTTTACCTTTAGCTTGTTTTTGTTAGGCAAATTAATTTCGATTGGGTTTCAGATTAGATTTTTTTTTCGACAAAGTTGTCTCTTCCGATACCTAATCACGATCGTTGAGGTTTTTCGTAAGAACCCTGGGTTCTTCTCGTTGATTCCTGCTGATGCTTAATCGGCTTGGGGTCCATTTTTTGTTTTCGATTAGGCACTTGCCTTTATTTGCTCAAAGGTGTCTTTCCCTTATCGATACATACTTTGCTTTTTTGTGTATCTTTGTCGAAACTCGCTTGATTACACCTTTTGGAGGAACCAGACGGGCTTTTGGAGGATGTAGAAGGGTTCTCATACCCAATTCCCTTCTTGTTAGTCTATGTCAAAAAATAGGTGTTCATATCTTGAACGGTTTTTTTTGAAGATTTTATAAAACCTCTATTTTCTCGCATGAACTATCCTCAAGAGATTTCAGACTCTCATGTAGTTGGAAGAGTTCATCAAACTTAGCTTGTAGGATTTTGAACTCATCACCTTTCGCTTGTTGATTGCTACTATTCCTTAACTCGCTTCTCCCGATCAAAATTTAACCTTCTAACTTTTAGTTCTTGATTTACCTTCGAAAAATTTCACCGATTTCACCAAATTGCATCGACAAGATTCTGTTCTCATTAAAGTCGATTATTTTTTATCCTTACTTATCGCTTTTACCTTCCACTATCAGATAAGTGTTCAATCATTAGAGAGATCATCAAGCAATTGCTCAGAGTAGAGCCGCAAGTCAATCTCTCCAAAGAAAGTGTGCTAATTATACCGGTGTGGAAATTGAAAGAGCGTAAGGTTTGGAGGTTACCTCATTGGCCTTCCTCCTTAGCCATCGATGATTTCATCATCTCAAGAGAATATCGATCTTCATGGTCGAAGAAATCATCAAGATTGCTTATCGATGTAAATCCTCATCAAGAGTAGCCGTAATCCTCGAAGGATATAGAATCATCAATCATTGATGGTCAAGAACTATGGCTTTTCCGTCTCTCAGAGTTGCTCTTCTTCGCTCGCTTTCTTTCTTTCTTGGAGTCGTCCGGGCCGACGCCAGAAGTGACCGGTTTCCAGCTTGAAGCATGATCCACGCATCCACTTAACTTCTTCTTCCAAGTGAGTCACTGTCCAGAGGATCTGCCGGTGACTTTCCTTTCGATTGTAATCCGAACTTCTTCTCTACGATCTATTGTCTCTTCTCTCATCCGACCGATCATCTCTTTTCTTATCTTCTTATGATCCTTCGGTCATCGATCGGGTCCTTTTCGAGATCCGTCACCGGCCTCCCTGTTTTTCCTCATTGCCTTGATAATCCTCAGAATCGCAATACTTACCAAGTTGAATGTTAGATCTTTCAAGTTTTCTCGTAAGTAAAGCAACTGCTCACTTTTGGCTTATTATGTTTCCAAAAGGTTCAGCTGGCCTTTGATCTCGCCATCGTTGCTTTGAATGCAAATCGATTTTGATGTGGAGGTTGTGGTTTCAAAGAAGCGACTCATCTTCTTCTTGTTGCCTCTTTCGATCAGATCAAACTCATGGGCTTTAAGGCTTAGGGACGTTCGCTTGGCTTCATCTTGGCAATGTCTTGACAATCCTTGATTACCATGACTTTCATGTCCCACTTTTCGGTGAGAGATCTCAAGATCTTGTAATTGATGTCTTTGTCGACATCTCTCATCCAAGTTCTCGTAGTTTTGTTTATCGACATGGTGATTCTCCCATCGAGTTCATTGATGGTTTCATTCGCAACATCTTAAGCTTCTCGAACTTCACTGGGGCCAACTTTTTTGCGCCTCATTGCCTTTGATCCGATCATTTCCTTCACACATCTCAAATAAAAAGTATCCCACATTTGTTTAGTTGTTTTGAGATACTTTATCTTTTCTTTGGTGATCTTATCCATGGTTTTCATGATTATATGCCCGCTATTGTATCCAGTATACAAGATTTTTTTCTTTTTTTGCATCCATCGTAAGGTGACTTTTCCTGACAAGGCTTCCACCGCAAAATGGATCACCTCCAATACCGGGTTGTCGGATAGATGATGATGGGTCCTCGCTCAATGACTTCCATCATTCTCGCCGCTTATTGACCCCAGATGGTTGCACATATATATTGTCCAACTGATACTCATCAATGGAAAATTTGGGCAAATCATGATACATACCAGAGGTATTATCCACGCCGATAAAGGATTTTGAAAACGAATGAATTTTGAAAACGGTTTTTCAAGATCAGTTCAAATGACCACAAAGGTTCTTCCTCAAGAACCGATGATACTCAAAGCCAGTGGTCTGTAGAACCACTGCTTTGATACCACTTGTAGGTCCCGAACGAAGTTTTCGTGGAGGGCGTAAGTCTGTGGGGCGGTGAATAGACTTCAAAAAACTTTTTTTCAGCATCGTGTGTGATTGCGCTTTTCTTCGATCAGAGTGCAAGTGAATCGGGCTTTTGATCGATGTTCAATCTTATCGAAAGTGCTCGAGGCGATCGCTTTTGATATCCGCCGCTTTTAACGGAGAAAGCGGAAGCTAGTTAATACCCGTGTGAAAAACCAATTTTATCAAATCAAATTCTCAAGTCAGTTTTCAATCGGCTGACTAAGTTGTCAACCTGATCAGATCAGTTGCTTGGTGCAGACTGATATTAACTCAGAATATGTATGCAATTTTAAGCTCAGTTGAGTGTAATAGTGTAAATCAATGAAGAACAAGTAAATGCACACAAGATTTTTGTAGTGGTTCGCATAATCGGTCCCACGCCCACTCTTCCCTTAACACAAGGGGCACCAACTAAAACCAACTTAACCGATCGACTTAGTTTAATGTGTTAGTCCAACACCCAATGAGATGTTTATCGAAGTTCACACTCAACCGATCCCGTAAATCGTAACTAGAATCCCTAGTCTGAATTTGCAAAACAAACTTAACCTAACTTTGAGTTCGGGGTAAAGATTTGTTGTGGTTCCAACTCGAAATCTATCCTAGTGTTTATGTAGCCAAATGCTAGAGGATAGAATTTCTATGCTAAGAACAATGGGATGAACACTTAAGAATAATCTTCAAATTTTGTGTTCTTCGTGAGGAAGTTCTCGCATATATTTTGCTTCTTGATAATTTTCCGCATCTCTTCACTTTGAAGAGTAATCCCTTTTTTATAGACTATGAAATCAAATAGTCGTTGGAGAGCAATTTGAATTTCCGCCATATTTGGTAGGTTTGTAGGATTTGATGTGACGTGTTTTAATATCGGCGTGGGTCGAAGGCATGATTAGCGTTGTTTGTGTCCCACATTTAATCCCGATTGTCGCCTCTTTTTTTGTTCACGTGTCGTTTCTTCCATTGGCTTCACGAGTACCAAGACTTCAAAGATTTGTCCATTTGACGCTTGATATTCCTTTTGTAGAATATTCGCCTTTGTCCGGGTGTACCATTTTGGTTGACGCTAAGTGTGAGTCGACCGACGATAACCGGGATCATTCCACCGACAGAGGCTTTCGATGCGATTGTCTTTAGCACAATTTGCGCATTTTAACATGTAGGTCTTCCCGTCTTTCGGTTACTTGTAGTCTTCGATCTTGAAGTTACTCCGAGCCTCAAATTCAAATATTATACGAAGTCTTCGGTGTTTCTATCGAGTGCTTATCCGAGTCTTCGTTTTCTCCGAAGTCTCTGTGCTTATCCGAGTCTTCGTGTTTAACCGAAGTCTTCAGCTTATCCGAAGTCTTCAGTTTATCCGAGTCTCACTGTCTTCTATGTTTCACCGATCATCCGACTTCTTGTCTCTCCGACTTGCCTTAATCTTTCGATCATCCGACCTTATCCGGTCATCCGACACTTGATTCTGACCTATACATATTGAGTCCCCTCAATATGTGACCCATCTTTTTACATCAACTATCTATACATTTCACCGGTCATCTTTAACTGATTCTACGCCATCAACGCCTACCAATGTGTCCGACCGGGTCCTATTACAACCTCGCTTTTGGAACTTCCATCAAAACTAAATACAAATTTCCCAATGTGATCTTTTGTCGAATTTATTATTCCCCATGCCAATCGTTTCCGCTTCTCTACCCGACTGGTTGGTTGCATTCAATTCTCGGATAGCTCCACTACTTATATTCTTTGTTTTGTTCAGTTCATGTCTCTTAAGACGCCGATGCATGCTTTTGGACGGACTTATTATCTTTGTTGTCCGCCTCTTGCATTATTGGTGACTTTAATGTCAGACCGGGGCACATGAACCGCTCGTACTACATCTCCACGCTCGATGTCGATTTTGGGATTTTTTTTCGAAAGTGCCGAGTGTTCGATATTGACTAGGTTGGTTCTTGCTCACACGGGTTTTCATCTAACCCCATTTGATGATGGATAAGCTCGACGAAAGCTTTTAATAGCCATTTCTTTGATATCCGGGTCTTCGGTTAATTTGATTGTGCTTCCAAGACTTTTGTTCGATCATCACCTCTTTGTCTTTCATTGACTATCGATTCAATTTCATGTTAAACCTTTCCGATTCCAGTAAAATGTGGACGCTATACGCGAAGTTTTTGGACATGGTTCGTTGTTTTAGTCTCAACCCGTTGGTGACCCAATTGCCCGCATAATATCTGTTGTGCCGCCCAAGGCTCGACTTAAGATTGGAATCAAGAGACGCTCAGAACGCCTATGCCGATATTGATCATGCTTCACTTATTTTGGAGGATATCCAACCCGCATTGCTCAAAATGGGGGACACCGATAAGAAGTTTGATATGAATCGCTGTTTGGGCTTGAGTCGAATAAGCTACTTCTTCGTCAGAACACTATGTTGGCTCAAAAGAATTTGTTACAATGGCTTCATGATGGGGATCGAATTCATCCTTTTTCCATCGCTCACATAGTGTCCGTAAAAACCGTGAATACGATCACGGCTTTTGATGGTGGGGTATCGCCTCTTATGATTCTACCGCTATCGGGAACCATATTTTCGCATTCTACACCGATCTTTTTAGAGATTCGATCCCGGTGGCCACGATTTCTATTCTCGAGGATATCATTTTCCCTGGCCTCCGACAAGTGATAATTACGATCTCACCGCTATCCCGAGGATGCCGAGATCCATGCTATCGCCTTTTGGTCTTCCGTATAGCTCACCGAGACCGGATGGCTTTAGTGGGCATTTCTTCCAAGTGGCATGGGAGATTATTGGTGCGGACGCTATTGTTGCTGTTAGCACTTTTTCTTCATCATAGCCTCCCGACGGGCTTCAATTCGAGCCTTGTTATTTTGATTCATAAGAAAGATGATGCTGAATATTTCGATTATGTAATCTATTGTGATGGGGAATTTTTATTCAAGATCTTCACTAAGATCATCGCTACCCCCGCTTGGGAAAGTTTGTTCCCTCGCTTTGGTTCGCCCACCCGGATTTATCCCCGGCCGCTTGATTCACACTTGTATCGCTTTTGGCTTCGATGTCATAATAGTTGGGATTTGGGTCCCACGGGGAATATGGCGGTCAAGATTGACATTACCAAGGCTTTTGACACTATTTCTTGGCCCTTCCTTCTTGAGGTTATCGAGGACGGGTTCTTCGATCGCAAGGCCTCGGGTCACGGTGATTCTCCACTCCACGCGCCTCCCCTGCTCGTTAACTAATTTCTCTCCTATGTGTTTCTTCTCTTGCACTTGGGGTCCGGCAAAAGGATCCTTTTCCCTTTACTTTTTGCATTGTCAAGATGCTTTGATCATTTTATGGATTATTCAAAGGGCTCTTGAGTTCTAACTGCATCCAAGCTTCCATGCTTTCTTTTTCTACGGGATGACATTTTGATTTTCATGAGGGGCACACCGGGAACCGCCTCCCGCTTAGCCCAAATTCTAGAGAGCTATGGTTGCTTTTCGGATGATTATAGTCCTACTAAGTCCTTGGTTTTTTTCAAAGGATAAGGTCCCACATAATGTTCGATTTTTTCTAGACACACCTCTATTATCGAGGGGAATCGCCATTCGCTCTATCTTGGGGTTCCTATCTTCGTGGGCCCCCAAGAAGGCTCATTTGGAGTCTATTGTCGATTCGGGGTGATTAGCAAGTTTGGCCGCTGGACGGTTTTACTTTTTTCATGGGCCGTCGTTGCCTTATTAACAGTTATCGCTTCTTCTCTTGTCCACTCGATGATGATATACCGCTGGCCTCGCCTCTTATTGGCAAACTTGAATAGGCAATGCGGAATTTTCGACGGGTGATATTGCCCGCTGTGGTTTTGTTCGGGTCTTCGTCGGTGATGCATGCCCCTAGCCCATGGCGGGTTAGGCATTCGCTTTATCGATTGGTTAATGAGGTTTTCCATGTAAGTTTGTTTGGGATGTTCTTTTGTCTCGCCCTCCGAGCATGCATTTGATTTTTGCTAGGTATTTCTACCCAACGGGTACACCTCGCCGCTTTATCCGATTTTCCTCGATCCGATCCGGTCTTCGACGGCAAGATATTCCTCTTCTTATTTTGGGTAGCCATCGATTATTGTTCATGCCGCCTTCTCGTTCGGGCTCGATCGATAATGGCTCGATATGTGATTGTGGACCGCCTTACATCTTCCCCGACGATCTCATCTCAACTTTATCCTATACGGTGGGTGACGCTCTTTGACCAAGATATGGCACTTTGATTGGGATTGATATTCTTCAGATTTTGGTCTCTTTTCATGGTGATAAATGATATGGCCGATTTCACTCGTAATCTCACAAATTAAGGTCAAGATAATCTCTCGCACAGACTCCACTCTTAGGGGTGAGATAGGCTCTTGGATTTGGGGGCATTTTTATTCCGCTTTGTCGTTTCTATGATGGTTTACGCCATGATTTGGGGGTAAGCTTCCGATCGAGCCGATCTCACTCGCATTGGGATACCGGTCCTTCCATTTGTCCCTTTGCTACTCGCCGGTCTTGGATGAGTTCGAAAGATCCGTCGCACAATCGCCCCTTCACGACACGCATTTTATAATGAGGTAGCACGATTTTTATATTCAATCGATTATACTTTCTCTTTTCGACATCTTCAGCAGCTACTCGCGGTTCGGGGCCCGAAAGCAAATTCACAAAGATTTGGCCTGCCTTTCTTCATCACTCCGGGTTTGGGTGGTCCTGACGACCCGTAACCGCGGTTGTTTTTCGTGATATTCGCCCCTAATTATCACGGATGCATGATTCTTTTTCTTGACTCTTATTCGTGAAGTGAAGATTTCAAGGTTGGTCACATGCTTAAACGAGGTTAGGAACTTACCATTCTCCCAAGATCTCAGACTTCGGGGTCGCTTCAGCCGTCCATATCCCTTTTGAGCTTCTGGGGCTACCACCGATCCTCGTTGGTACAAGGTTAACACAGACGGTAGTGCTTCAAGTTCGCCAGACGACTTCACATTGGGGTTTGTTCTTAACTTGGAGGGGCTTCTTCAGAAGTCGCTTTCTCCTGCTCACCGTTGGGGATATCCTTTGAGGCCAAGCCACGATGTTTTCATGGTATTCGGTCGGCAAATACCGAGCGAGGGTGGTTTAATCTCGGATTGAGACCGATTCAATTGATTGTCCGCGGTTATTCGTGAAGGTCCGACTACGCCTCATGGCCGGGTCCACGCCTCTTTGGAGCCAAGTGGAGAACTTTCGCCATGTTCTCAACATTAGAGTAACCCATATACATAGGAGGGTAATTCGCGGATAGGCTCTCCAAGTTGGGGAGTCTCTCAGAATGGGCTACTGTTATCCGGATTTCTTTTTCGATGTTTTATTTCATGATATGAACCGTGAATATTTTCAGATTTAGTTTACTCTTTTTTAGGATTACTCAACAACAAGCGAGGAAATACTGAGAGGGGTCACCTTTTCCCCTTACCCGGAGGGTTTTGGCCCTAAGGATGGTTTTTACCTTTGGGAAGGTTTTTGGGGCCCCCCTCCGTTCGAATTTCATGGACTTATGGGTTTTAGGTTTTTTTTTTTCCTTTTATAGATTAGATATTCACCTTTTCATTAATTGGACTTCAATTTGGCTATTTGAGGGGCCTTTAGAGAATTAAGATTGAACTCCAATGGGCTATGAAACTTTAATATTTAGCCAAAATATTATTCATGCCCATTAATATTAATTTACTCAACTATAAAATTAATATTGAACTATTCATCTTAACCCACATTATGACTTCACAATAATATGGCTCTTGGTCATTATTTCTCGTGGTTTAAGATTATCTTAGTCCATTAATTAATTAAGCAAACTTAATGCATTTTATATTAATTAATATCTTTGTCCTCGAGTAAAGAAATTTCAACATTATTATTCATACCGAAATAAATTTCCACTTGCAAGATTTGGTATGATAAAGATTCGAACCCACCAAGGGGACAAATCAAACAAGCCATACTTGCACACGATTCTCCAGATTAAATCTTAGTAATCATCGGTAACTAATAATATTGCCTTAAGATATAAGGTATCAATCGCATTGATTCTCTTCCCATCATAAGTCAAAGCAATAATTATTAATTTCACACTATCCTATTTAAGTGGACAAAGATTAAGAAATAACGAACCACCGAGGTCTAATTTTGTATATTCAAGATCAAGAATTTGTCCTCCCATAGGTCCTATTCAAATAATTATAATGCACTAGTGCAATTTCTTGGTCAAGACAAGCCAAACTGAGCCTTACACTTCAACCTTTCATGATGGATTGTTCATTTCATCCGGGTGTGAATTTGTACTTAGTCACGAGGAATTGTTAATTTGATCTTTTGTGATTTCGCATCACCAAATTAACTACAACGTAATAACGATTTTACTTATTGAACAGTATGCAAAGAAAAATATATAACATTCATTGATATTTAATGCAACATGTGATTAATAATTTATTTCAAGAATAAATAAGAAATTCATTTTTGGTTATACAAAGTAAAAAGCATACTTTTCAAAGATAACCCCAACAATATCCCACTTACACTCAAAGTCCTTTTTAAGTATACTACAAGATGTCTCAGGTTCTATGTGACATCTAATGTCACCTACACTAACCTAATAATATTTCTCCCACTTATACTCAAAGCAGATTGGCAACGGTCTTGACACCCATTCCTTCCACATGTCTCGAATGTGACTCGAGGCGCACTTTGTGAATGGATCCGCCAGGTTATCTTCGGACGCTATCTTTGCCAATTTATGTCTCCTCCTCTTAACCATTTCTCGATAAGATGGCATTTTTCTTTCTATGTGTTTGCCGCCTTGTGGGCTCTTCGCTCCCTAGAATTTGGAATCGCTCCCAAGATTATCACAGCTAATATGATCAAACAAACCGAACGACGCCCAAGATCATGTTCTTGAGGCAAATCCTTTTTAACGACGCCCAAGTCCACCATGGTGTAATCGGAAGTTCTTGAGCCAAACCTTTCTTTTCCTCCCATGCAAAGAACTACCCGAGGTTGACTTTTTCGAGTCTATGTCCGATTGAAAACTGAGTCCCAGATAACCATGGGGATTAGATCGTCGATTGATAAACCAACATTTTGTCTCCGGTCCTCTTCGATACTTTTAATGTTCTTAACCGCAAATTCAATGCTCTTTTCCTGGTTACTTTGATATCTTGCCACCATGCCTACGCAGAAAGCAGATATCCCGCCTCGGTAACAATATTGCATACATGAGGCTTCCTACACCAAGCATAAGGAATGCCCTTCATGTTATCTATTTCCTTTTGTGTCTTTTGACACATCTTCGATAGATGGATTCCCGGTCCGAAAGGCACAAACCTTTCGAATTCAGATGATGAATCGCCTCAAAACGGTGTCTATATATGAGGCTTGCAAAAGCCCGATCATTATTTTCCTCGCGATCTCGAAAGTGATCTTGATCCCTAGGATGTGACCGCTTCCCTAAGTCCTTCATATCAAACCGCTTTTGACAACCATGCCAACTTATTTACATCGCTCCCCGGCGAGCGTAACGTTGTCTACATATAGTACTAAGAATACCAAGGCGCTCCGCCATGCTTTTTATAAACACAACTTTTCAAATTGTTTTGATCAAAACCGTAGGATTTTATAACTTGATCAAAACATCGATTCCAAGCACGGATGCTTGCTTTAGCCCATAAATGGACTTTTTAGCTTGAAAACCAGATGCTCTTCGCCTTTTTCCAATGAAGCCTTCGGGTTGTTGATATAGATCTCTTTGTCAAGACTTCCATTAAGGAAAGAGGTCTTGACATCCATTTGCCGATCTCAAAGTCTAGGGCGTGAGAAATCGACAAGAGAATGCGGATGGATTTGAGCATGGCTACGGGCTAAAAGGTTTCCTCATAGCTTCCATCCCTTCTTTTCTCGAAAGTGTACCCTATCGCCATTTAGTCTTGCTTTTAAAGGTTTCAACCTTCCGTCCGGTCCCATTTTTTCTTTGTATACCCACTTGCATCCAATGGGCTTTATTCCCATCAAGTGGTTCGACTAGCTCCCACATTTTATTGTGATCCATTGAACCCATCTCGCTTCCATTGAGGTTTGCCAAGAAGTTGCATCCTTGTGTTTCGATCGCCTCGCCACCATGGACCATGGATCTAATTCTTCTCCCGAGATCAAGTCCGAGGACTCTCCTATCCCCAAGAATTGCTCTAAGTTGTTTAACAACCCTCCCACTACGATGAGGTTCTAGTTGTGTAGGTGTGACGCTAGGTATTTCGCCTTGTATGGCTGTAAACGAGTTGGCCCCCAAGTTCTTTCTAAGGTAATCTCGCTTTCTAGGTTTTTTATCGCTCATATAGTTTCTTCCAAAAATCTAAAGTGTGTATCGACATTTACCTTTTGATCTTCGTAACATAGAACATGCATCCCTTTGTTCCTTTGGGTACCTTATAAATAACCTTAATTCTAAACGCAGCATCCAATTTACTACCTTCCTTATCCAACACGATACCGGATACCCCTGCATCCTCATGAAGTTTTAAGTCGGGCTTGCGCGGGCCCACAACTCCCTGGGGTTTTGGGATCCGATTTCGATGGCACTAAGTTCGTAATATAAGTTGTTGTTTGCAAGGCATAACCCCAAAACGATTTTGGTAAACCAAGATAACTCATCATCGACCTTACCATTTCTAGAAGCGTTTATTTCTTCGCTCGCAACCCCATTTTGTTGAGGGGTACAGGTACCTAATCGATGCAATCCTTCATCCGATAGGTAGTTCAAGAATTCATCGCCGAGGTATTCGCTCCATGATCGATCAGAGAAACTTGACACTCTTTTTCCTTATGATTTCTACTTGAGCCTTAAATTCTTTTGAATTTATCAAAGGTCTCAGATTTATGCTTCATCGTGAAAATGTATCCATAGCGCGGAGAGTAATCATCGATAAATGTAACGTAAATACTGTGAGCCACCTCTTGCTTTGATTTGCATTCGACCACATACATCGGTGTGAACGATCTCCAACACTTCTTTAGCTCTAAGCCCTCGCTCCAATGCCCTCTTGGTCATCTTACCCTCCAAGCACGATTCAAGAAAGTCGAAATGGTTCAATCAGAGAGACTCCAATGAACCATCTTCGACCAGCCTTTTGGATCCTTTTCAAAGTTAATATGACCTAATCTTAGGTGCCAAGAAGTGTCTCGCTCACATTAGTTTAACATTTCTTTTTATTACTTGGAAACAAGAGATGTGTTATCGATGCATTCTGCGAGTGATGTGCACAATTAATAATATAGAGATTGTTTCAGAAAGTTCCATGACAGTATATCCACATCGCTATTGAAAAAATAGTAACATGTTTATTAAAACCAATAGAATATCCATCAAAGAAATAGTTTTGAAACAAAAAATTAGGTTTTTTTAAAAAACAGAACATAAAGAACATCTCTTAAAATTAAACTTTTTGTCTTCAAAAGACAAGTGCACGCCTCCCATCGCTTCACCGCCACTCTCAGAAGATCGCTAGCGTGATTTAGGATCTTCTTCCACTAAGTTGGGGTCCGCTAGAACCCCCGTAATGTGAAACAAACATGATCAAGGACCTCAGATCCATTACCCACTTAATGGGTAAAGATACGCCGCTAAACAAGTTTCAACAACTAAAGGCGTGAGAATTACCTTTCTTTCCATTCCTTTTGGGTTTGGAACAGTTAACCTCCAATGACCCTTTTCACCCATAGCTTAAAACACTTCCCGACACCAGCTTTTTTTCCTCCCTCCCTCTTCACCTTACTTTTGCCTTAGGTAATGCTTGAGAAGATTGCTCTCGGTTGGTATTCTTCTTCTTCTTACCCCTTTTGGTCTAGAAAAGAAAGATGGACTATTTGCCGCTAAAGCTTGGTCGCTTCTTTCCTAATATTCCTTCGCCGAGACTAGAGCTTGTAGCAGATCGGGCAGGAAAACTTCTAATTGTTCATTTGGCAGCTTGAGCCCGAAATGCTAAAAAGCTTTTTTAGGCAGGAATGGAGTATGAAATCGATCCGGGTCTAGATATCATATTCAGCACCAAGTACCTCAAGTTTGTTGAGGTGAGCCATCATCTGGAGAACGTGTTCCTTACAGGAGTTCCTCCACCATTTTCATACTGGAGAGCATGTCTCTCATGGTGATCCGACGAGCCACACGGCTCGATTTGGAACATCGCTTAAGATTGACCATGATGCCCGCTCATTTCAACGCTTTGGTGTCCGGTGTTGCAACACATCCGACATAGAAGCCAAGATGGTACACTTTTGCCATTTCGTTGAACGCTTCCCAACAAGATACTCTTTTCTTTTTTTGTTTTACTAGACTCATCATGGTTTTTCCGGTTTGGGTGTAGTAAGAACCTGGGCCAGATGTTAAAAGGTGAGGACAATAGTAAGTTTTTGATACCAATCAACAAAGTTTTTCCAAGAAGTAAATTGTTTTTCAAGATATTGAATAAAGGATTAAAAGGTTCATGGCATGATGATAATCGAAAAATAAACATACATCTTGTGTCAATATCCGGATCAACACAAAGAAAATCACATAATTCGATCACATGATTCATATTGAAATCTCAAAAAAAATATAAACATGCATCACCAACATCTCAAAACAGCTTTTAAATGAGCTTTGGGAGGGTCATCATTTAAATCACATTCAAGGTGTTACAAACAAGAATAAAGCATAAAACCTTTAATTAAAAAAAATTAATTAATAGTTGGTTCCTACTTGACCAATACAAAATCGACAGGACTTCGCAAATAATATATGCATATCAATTTTATACCTAAGTAATAACCATGATTAAATACGTAATTACTACTTCATTTTGATCGAGCCTCTGGAGGGTCATCGCCGCCACTAATAATAATTCACAATCATCCTTTTGAGAATTTATTCATGTGAAAGCTTTTGGTCGCCCCTTAGGGAAATTTCTCCAAAATATTTCAAAAATAAATAAATCATGGAGGTCAAAATTAATTCGATTCAAAACCTAATTAATTGTTTAAAACATACTTAGTAATTTTTTTTGAATTTGAGATTTTTCGCTGGGGCAATTTCAAAACACATTTAAACAAATTAAATAAAGCATAATTAGAAAATTTTTGTAAAAAATAAACATATTTGGTACAAATTATACAACCGCCATGTATTTTTTTTTCTTGGCTTGATTTTGAAGAAAATGTCATCTTGAATTTCTCCCACTAACCCAAAAAGTCACGCCTCGCGTAACCCGACCACCGGATGGTTGAGGCGGCACGCCTTTATAACCCGACTCCACCAGACGGCTGTCACGCCACCGCCCCATGGAGTCACCAATGCGGCGCTATCGCCGCCAAAGACTGCATGGTGTCGATCCCGCCTAATCCATTTTAAAGGAAGGAGCCTCGCGCTTTTCCAGATGAGACGCTGTTCGCAAGCATCGCCCGATCCGCTTTTTAATTTCTCATCTCTCTCGCCTTTCATCTTCGAAAGTTATAATTTATTTTACAAAATAAATAAATCTAAATCTACACTAGTCTATTACATTGAACAAATCAAATAGCCTAATCTACTCATGGATTTTCTCACGAGAAAAAAAATTGAATGAGTCAATTAAAACCATTCATACGCATGAAAAATTAAAACACATTAAATACTATGACAATCGATACCGCGAAAAAATGTATCTAGCAATTCTACTATCCAATTTTCAATAAAATTTAATGGCCAACATAATTTAAATAAAATTTAAATACAGAGCTCTAAACCGAGGCTCGATACCGCTTGTTGGGAAATTAGGAAGCCCTGATCTATTCGAGGTGAATTTAAATACATATTTAAATTAATTAATTAATTAATAACATGAATTAATCCTAAATCAATTCAACATAATAATTAATAAGCAAATAAACAACAATATGCACACATAATCCACGAAATCCTAAGCATGTGGAATCTATGAGTTACGTAGATTACATACCTCTTAGAGAGACAATCGCTGAGACGATGGATCAACCCAAAGAGCCTTTTCAAATATGTCCCACGCCCACTTAACGTAATCCGTGGGAGGATTCTCAACGAACCATTTTAATTTAAAGGAGAAAATATAAAATATTTTGCCACCACCTTTGTGGATTTCTAATTTTTCCAACACACGGAATTACATCGGGATGAAAAATTCATCCCCTATATATAGAGCAAGGAGGGGATTTAAAATATAAGGTTAATTGAGCATTGGGAAATTTCCTTCGCTTCTTCCTCAAGATACAATCTAGAATATATCCAATATATTCTATTTCCCAAAATATCTCCCAACAAAATCTTCTCCTCCATTATTTTCGAAAATTTCAATGAAATAGGGAAGAAAAAATATCTTTGACTTTTCTTGAAATTTATGTGATAAACTTGTATTTCAAGAATACTTATTCTATAAAATCTTTCCAAGAAAAAATCAAGAAAATTTTTCTCTCCTACTCATAATTTTCAAAAATATCATGGAAAAAAAGTAATAATATTTTCTTCACTTTTTCATTAATCGACTTCAATTGGGCTATTTATTTGAGGGCCTTTAGGAGAATTAAGATTGTACCTCCAATGGGCTATGAAACTTTAATATTTAGCCAAAATATTATCCAAGCCCATTAATATTAATTTACTCCACTATAAAATTAATATTGAACTATCCATCTTAACCCACATTATGACTTCACAATAATATGGCTCTTGGTCATTATTTCCCGCTTTAAGATCATCTTAGTCCATTAATTAATTAAGTCACCGAATGTATTTTATATTAATTAATATTTTTGTCCTTGGAGTAAAGACAGCTCAACATTATTATCCATACTGGAAATAAATTTCCACTTGCAAGATTTGGTATGATAAAGATTTTGAGCCCACCAAGGGGACAAATCAAGCAAGTCGATTTTGCACGCCGATTCTCAGATAAATCTTAGCAATCATCATGTAATTAATAATATTGTCCAAGATACAAGGTATCGAATCGCATTGATTCTCTTACAATCATAAGTCAAAGCAATAATTATTAATTTCACACCATTCTATTTAAGCGGATCTAAGATTAAGAAATAATCTAACCACCGAGGTCTAATTTTGTATATTCAAGATCAAGAATTTGTCCTCCTATAGGTCCTATTCAACAGATTATAATGCACTAGTGCAATCTCTTGGTCAAGACAAGTCAACTGGCCTTACACTTCAATCTTTCATGATGGATTGTTCATTTCCATCCTGGTCAGGAATTTGTACTTAGTCACGAGGAACTCGTTATTTTGATCTTCTCGTGATCCCGTATCACCAAATTAATCGCAACGTAACACGATTTACTTATTGAACAGTATGCAAAAAAATATATATATATATATAACATTCATTCATATTTAATGCAATATGTGATTAATAATTTATTTCAAGAATAAATAAGAAATTCGGGCTTTGGTTATACAAAGTAAAAAGCATACTTTTCAATATAACCCCAACAACTCCCCACACTTTATCAGGTTCCATTGAACCCATTTCGCTTCCATTGCAGCTTGCCAAGAATGTGCATCCTTATCTTCGATCGCCTCACATTACCACCATGGGTTTGATTCTTCTCCCGAGATCAAGTCCCAAGACTCTCCTATCCTCAAGAATCGCCAGTTGTCTAACAACCCTCCCATCGCGATGAGGTTCTAATTGTGTAGGTGACGCTGGTATATCCGATTTGTACAATAATCAAAAGGATTTTGGCTGCCTAATTTCTTTCTAAGGTAATCTTCACTTTGCTTTTATCGCTCATATATAATTTTCTTCCAAAAATCTAAAGCAATGATTTATTACAACCTTTTGATCTTTCGAGACCATAGAACATGCGCCCTTTAGTTCCCTCGGTATCCTATAAATGTTTTTAATTTAACGCAGATCCAACTTTACCGCTTCCTTGTCCAACACGACGTATTACACCCAGATTCTCATGTGTCCTAAGTCGGGCTTCATACCGTCCAAATTATCTAGGGTTTTGGGAATTGATTCGATGGCACTAAGTTTAGAATGTGTCGTTGTTTTGGCGAGAACCTTTAAGGATTTTGACAAATCCGCTGAACTCATAATTGATCCGACCATTTCCAAAAGTGTTCGCTTTTCGCTCTTCTACCCCATTTTGTTGAGGGGTACCGATGCCCCAATCGATGCAATCCCTTCGTCGATGTAGTTCAAAATTCATCGCCGAGGTATTCGCCTTCCACGACGGATCGTAGAAACTTGATACTCTTTTTCCGTATGATTCTAATACTTGAGCCTTTAAATTTTTGAATTTATCAAAGGTCTCGATTTATGCTTCATTAGGAAAATGTACCCAAAAGATGAGTAATCATCGATAAATATAACGTAAATACCGTAGCCACCTCTAGCTTTGATTTGCATTGACCACACACGCCAAGAACGATTTTCAACACTTCTTAGCTCTAATCCTTTGGCTCCAAATGCCCTCTTGGTCATTTTTACCTCCAATCATGATTCGCAGGTTGGAAATGGTTCAACCCGAGGACTCCAATGAACCATCTTGGACCAACCTTTGGATCCTATTTGGATTAATATGACCTAATCTTAGATGCCAAAGAAGTGTCTCGCTTCACATTTGTTGAAGGCTTTTAGTGCTCAAACGGCCGATGTGTTACAGATGCATTTTGTGAGCGGTGTGCACAAGCAATAGTATAGAGATTGTTAATGAAAGTTCCATGACAGATAAACACATCGTTATTTAAAAAATAATGACTTTTCTATTAAAAGGAATGTAATATCCATCAAAAAATAGTTTAGAAATGTAAATAAGGTTTTTCCAAAAATGCGAACATAAAGAACATCTCTTAAAAATAAAACTTATGTCTTCAAAAGACAGTGCACGCCTCCCACGCCTTCATCGCCTTAGCGTGATGAGGATCTCACTTCCACTAAGCCGCCGGGTCCGCTTTGAACCCTCAGAAAGTGAAACAAACATGATCAAGGATCCCGTGATCCACTACCCACTTAACGGGTAAGATACGCCGCTAAACAAGTTTCGGCAACTAGTGCCCGAGAATTACCTTTCTTTCCATTCCGCTGGTTTGGAACAGCCGACTTCTCCAATGTCCTTTTTCCACCTAGTTTGAAACATTTCTTAGTCGATTTCTTCACGCCACCCTCTCCCTTCACCTTCCTTTGCCCTTTCGAAACACTTCGAGTTAGTTTGCTTTTTTCTTCTTCTTCTTCTTACCCCCTCGCCTAGAAGAATAAGACGGACCATTTGTCGCTAAGGTTGAGGTCGCTTCTCCTAATATTCCCTCTCGCCGAGACTAAAGCCTCAGAGCGATTAGGCGCTTTGAACTTCGATTGTTCATTGGTAGTTGAGCCGAATCGCCAAGCTTTTTAAGGGAATGGAGTATGAAATCGATTGGGTCTCGATATCATATTTCGCCAAGGATCTCAAGTTTATTTAAAGTAGCCATCTATTAGTGTTAGTTTGTCCTAGAGACAATTTATTGTAAGGACATAATACTTGATGATATTCTTGACTTTGACTTAATATTATAGTTCATTTAATATTAATATATGGCAATACACTTGTTTGAATATTATGTTTGATTGCTCAGATTTATTCATGCAAGTGTTTCATGAGTCATCGAGGTTGTAAGAACTCGATGACTTAAGCATGATTCAAAATGGCTCCCGATCAAGGCTCATCAAGAATGGGATATTGATGATGCAATGGAGATTGACAAATGATCCGTGATCATACTTTTAGAGAGTGTAGTAAGATCTCACTTACTACTAGATACTAGGTATCTCATGATGGATGCACAAATACCTTAGAGGGTATTGCATACCCATCCAAGAAACCGCTTGATGTATTTCCACTATATGTGTCTACGGGTGTCCGGTTAGGGGAGCGACGCGATACTCCTTTCGACTTGAGTTCAATACGCATTTACATGTGTGGAGTGATAAACTTTGGCTATGACTAACGCCAGACTCCTTCCACGGGTAGATACGCTCGATTGGGTTCATCACGGGTTGCACGTGCATGGTAGTTGAGCCAAGAATAGGATTCATTCCTCAATGTGGATTTAGAGAGAATATCATCTTCTCATCATAATCGATCAAAGTCATCGGGTCGATGCACGCTAACTTAGACTTTGTGGCTAAGTGTGACATACATGATCAATTAGTGATTAGAGATAATATGATTAAGTTATTTGAATAGACACTTCATCATGTTCAAGACTTAATCGAGTATTCGCAAATGAAAGGAGGAAATCGTAATAGCCCATGTTTCAGCCAAATGTGTAATTGCATGTTTTTCAGAACGCATTCTCATATATCGAGAATGTCTTATTTATTGTCTAGGGTCTAATTAAGACCGTTAGTTTGACTAATCACCGATATACGAGGGCATATGGGTCACACAACAAGAGTTCCTTTACGGATTATAGTTGGTTGATTAAATGTTAAATCGATTTAATATTTAATTTATGGAGAATTAATTTATAATAGATTAATTTGGAATTAATTATTATTAATGTTTAATTAAAGGATTTAATTAAATAGAATTCCCAATAATAATATATGGAATATTATTATAGGATTTAATATATATGGAATCAAACCGAGAGATTTGATATACATTAGAATTAAACAGAGAGATTTTATATGTAGGAAATAAATCTAAGAGATTTATTCAAATAAAGATTTAGGATTTTATTTCCTAATCGTGTTAGCTTAAGATTTAAGTGGGCCTCTCCTATATATATGAGCTCTTGGGAATCCATAAAATGGTTGTTAAAATTTTCCATAAAATCTAGAGTTAGAATTTTCCTAACAAATTCATCTCGATTCAACCGCAAATCCGCAAGTCGCGGATCGGGGATTACGTGGATACTATAGTAGAGAAATATGCGCACGATTTATCGTAGAATATTTCTTTATGTTTATACGCATTCAATTATGCAATTACGTGTTCGCTTGTTGGTGAACTGCTTATTTCGCTAGGCGCATGTATTACGGTTTACATGCCTCTAAATTCAAACACCATCATCCGGAGAACGTGTTCCTTACGCCGCTCCCTCCATCACCTTCATGGAGAGCATATCTCTTTGCGGTGATCCGGGCGAGCCAAATGGTTCTCGATGTTGGAACATCGCTTAAGATTTACTATGATGTCCGCAGCAGCTTCAACGCTTTTGGTGTTGGAAAGGTAACACATCCGACATTGAAGCCAAGATGGTACACTTTGTCATTTCGCTGAACGCTCCCAACAAGATAGATAGTCTTTTCTTATCCGCTTTGGTGGACTCATCGGGCTTGGTTTTTCCGGCTGGGTGTAGTAAGAACCCGCTATGATGATGTTAAAGTGAGGAAAATAGTAAGTTTTCTATACCAATCAACAAAATTTTCCAAAGAAGCAAATTATTTTTCAAAGATATTGAACAATGGATTAAAAGGTCAGGACATGATGATATCAAATAAATATACATCTTGTGTCAATATCCTGATCAACACAAAGAAAATCACATAATTCGATCACATGAATCATATTAAAATCTCAAAAATATGAACATGCATCACCCAACATCTTAAAAATGTTTTTAAACGAGCCATGTGGGGTTTACATCATTTAAATCACATTTAAGCAAAGTTACAAACAAGAACAGCTATAAACCTTTAATTAAAAAATTAATTAATAGTTGGCTCCCACTTGACCAATATAAAATTGACAGGGACTTCGGAGAAGTATATGCATATCAATTTTATATCTAAGTAATAACCATGATTAAATACATAATTATTATTTCATTTTGATCGAGCCTCTTGGGAGGGTCATCGTCACCACTAGTAATAATTCACAATCATCCTTTTGAGAATTTATTCATGTGAATGTTTTTGGTCGCCCCCTTAGGGGAATTTCTCCAAAAGAATTCACAAATAAATAAATCATGGAGGTCAAAATTAATTTGATTCAAAACCAAATTAATTATATAAAACATACTTAGTAATTTTTTAGTTTGAGATTTTTCACAAGCAATTCTCATGCAAACATATTTAAACAAATTAAATAAAGCATAAGAAAATACAACAATATATCAAGCAAAGCATAAAATAAACATATTGGGTACAAATTATCCAACCACATGGTTTGATTTTCCTTGGCTTGATTTTTGAAGAAACATTGTTTTGAATTCTCCCACTGCTCGCTCTAAAAAAAAAAAAAAATATTCTGCTTTTGAATCGCCACGCCAAGTAGCTCCCCAACCGGATGCACGCCTCAGATCGCCGCCCCCTCGGCCGAGTGATCGCGCCTGCGGCGCCAAGGCTACCACACACCCTATTCTAGAGCTTGTGCATGTAATCTGCAAGTGTCATACCACACAGCTGTCCCCAACACCTAATAACACCTGCCTCGCCCGCCGCCTGCATAATGGTCGCTTAGCGAGCGCCACGCTTATGCCCGCAGAAGGGGCAGATCCCGCCATTTTTTAAGGCGTACACCCTTATACTACGTGTGTCGCCTCACAGACGGCCCGGATCCGCTTTTAATTTCGCTCTGGTTTTCGCTCTTCGACAAAGTTACAATTTATTTAATGAGAAAATAAATAAATCCTAAATCTAGACTAGTCTATTACATTGAACAAATTAAATAATTTAATCTACTCGTGGATTTTCTCACGAAAAAAATAAATTTAACTAGCCTAATTAAAACCAAAACCTACGATGAATTTAAAATACATTAAATACTATGACAATTGGATACCGCAAAAATGTATCTAACAATTCTACTATCCAATTTTCAATAAAATTTAATGTTCAACAAATTTAAATACGAGTCTTAAACCGAGGTCAGAATACCAGCTTGTTGAGAAATACTGGTGTCTTGATCTATTCAAGGTGTATTTCAATACATATTTAAATTATTCAATTAATTACTAAAATGAATCAATCCTAAATTAATTCAACATAATAATCAAATAAGCAACAACAACATGTGTACATGTAATTCACGAAATCCTAAGCATGCGGAATGTAGGAGTTATGGTAAATTACATACCTCTTGTAGAGACAACCGCTGAGACAATGGATCAACCCAAAGTGCCTTCTCAAATATGTCCCAAGTCCACGAACGTAATCCGTGGGAGGATTCTCACTTAACATTTTAATAAAGGAAAAACTAAAAATATTTGCCACCACCTTTGTGGGATTTCTAATTTTTCCAACACATGGATCAGATTGGGGATGAAAAACTCATCCCCGCTTATAACATAAGGGTGGTCGAAAAATTTGGTGTAGAATAGATGGGGAAAATCTTTTTTGATCTCCAAGAAATCTTAAATATATTTTATATATTCCTTTTCCCATAATTAAATATTCCACAAAATCTCACCTCCTTATTTTATGGAAATTTTTGAAAAAAATACAAGGAAACAAGAATCAAGATTTGATTTCTTGAATTTATGGGATAATCTTGTATTCCAAGAATACTTATCTTTTTCCATAAAATCTTTTCAAGAATATCAAGAAAATCTTTCCTCTTTTTTTTCCTACAATTTTCGAAAATATCTTAGGAAAAATTTGCAATAATGTTTTATTCTCCTTTTCATTAATTGGATTTTTAATTTGCTTATTTGAGGGGCTCTTAGGAGAATTAAGATTGACCTCAATGGCTTATGAATTTATAATATTGAGCCAAAATATTATCCAAGCCCATTAATATTAATTTACTCCACTATAAAATTAATATTGAACTATCCATCTTAATCCATAATACGATGCTACAATAATATGGCTCCCGGTTATTATTTCCCGTGTTTAATATTATCTAGTCCATTAATTAATTAAGCCACCGAAAAAAAGTTTTATATTAATTAATATATTTATCCTCGAGTAAAGATACCAACATTATTATCCATACCGAAATAAATTTTCACTTGCAAGATTTGGTATGATAAAGCTTCGAAGAGCCCACCAAAGGGGTTAAATCAAGAAGACGGTTTTTGCACACAATTCTCCAGATAAATTTTAGCAATCGCCGCGGTAACTAATAATATTGTCCAAGATATAAGGTATCGAATCACGCTGATTCTCTTCCCCATCATAAGTCAAAGCAATAGTTCACTCACACTCCATCCTATTTACGAACGGAGATTAAGTAACCACCGAGTCTAATTTCCATATTCAATAAGAATTTATCCTCATGTAGGGTCCTATTGAGATCATAATGCACTAGTGTAATCTCTGGTCAAGACAAGTCAATCTTTTTACACTTCAACCTTTCACGATGGATTGTTCATTTCATCTGGTTGTGAATTTGGTACTTAGTTACGGTGAAATTAATTTGATCTTTCGTGATCCGTATCACCAAATTAACTACAATGTAACACGTACTATTTATTGAACGAGTATGAAATATATATAACATTCAATCATATTTAATGCAATAAATGATAAATAATTTATTTCAAAGAAATAAATAAGAAATTTTTGTTATACAAAGTAAAAGGTATATTTTAAAGTATAACCCCAATGTGTCTTTCGTCTCACGTCACGATGATTGGGGTTATACGTGAAAGTGGACGGATCCGTGATTTCATTCCCCAAGGGGGCAAAATTTTCCATTAGGTAAGGGCAATTAATTTTAGAATCCCTAACGGAGTTTAAATGACAAAATTTAACGATTTTAAGGCATAAATCTTAAATTTTGACACATATAATACAAAAAATTTCATCTTCTTAAGGGTATCACTCATTTCTAGATCCATCCTCGCGGAAAGTATGTTTACTTTGTATAACCTATGTATTAAACACTTATTTACTAAAATAAATTGTTTATCATTGTTGCTTTAAATATGATTGAATGTTATATATATTTATTGCAAACCGCTCAGAAGACGCTGTTACATCAGAAGTTAACGGGTGATACCAATCACGTAAGATCACGCACGCTTGTAAACGAAAGGTTGTTTCACAACCGAGATAGATCCGAACAATCTATGGTAGAAGTTGATGTAAGGCCTTATTGGCTTTCTCGACCAAGAGATTACACTAGTGCATTTGATGTACCGGGCCGACCCACAGAGAGGATAAACCTATTCGTAGACCGATTTTAAGGAATGAAGAGTTAGACCTTAGTGGTTATTGATTTCTTAATCTATGTCACTTAATAAGGACCGTGTGATTAGTAGTTATTGCTTTGGAATTTATAAACGGGAAGAGAATCATTATGATTTTTCGATACCCCTATAACTCTAAAGAATAATATTAATGCACCTACAAATTGCTAAATTAATACGTAGAATTGTGTGCTTGTTATGTCTTGCTTGATTGGTCCCTCAGGCCTCAACCTTTATCATACCAAATTTCAAGTTGTAATTAATTTTCCCAGATAGACAATAAAGACGGTTGTCTCATCGTAAAGACTATAGATCGCGCGCCAAAGGAAACCCTAGTGACTAAGGCTCTCAACTTGGAGAGAGAAAGCAAAACCACACCACGCAAATATATAGGTGCTCCGAAAACCCTAGCAATGGAAACTAAACCCCAGCGAGACTACCAGAACTGATCCCTGAATCGAAGGCGCCCAGTGGCATCACTTAATTGATCACCGCCCGATGACATTAACATTCCTTCAATGATCTCACAAATTTGCCGGTAATCAGCCGTAATTTTGTTTAAATTTCGATCGCCAAACCCCTCGATAAACTATTTGTAAAGTTTGGAACTTTTCTTTATTTGATTAATGAAGATACAATTTAGGATTTGGTCTAATTAAGGATGATTTTCGAATGAGTGATCCATGGAGTGGATTTTGAGTTCACCTTTTATCGTTAAAGAAAAGTATTTGTTTTTATTTACTTTTTATAAGAAGAAAAAGTATTTTATTATTATTATTATTATTATTAGTATTATTATTATTATTATTATTGATTTCAAGTTTATCTATCAAAATGCTCACCAGTAAATTTGCAGTAGTTATATATTTCAAATTCATCCTTCATTATACATGTAGAGACTAGAGTAGAGTGATTGAAATGGATGAATTTAAAGTTAATCGAAATTATAGTATTCCGTCTGTGCATAAGGATGGTGTCTTTTTTATTTTTCACTTATATTAATAAAAAATATAAAAGATTATTAGGATGGTATCTTTTTTATTTTTCATCTATATTATTAAAAAAAATAAAAGATTATTGTTGTGTTTAGAATTTGAATTTATTTAAGAAATTTTTGATATTCTCTCGAACACAAAAACAATAGTATCTAATTTCAGTGTACTAATATTGAATGGGGTGTTCTTTTGAATAATTTACATACTTTTAATAAGGAGGATGATTATAATTTGAGATAAATATCTTTGGGAATTGGAAACTTATTTTAATTAATAGTACAAAATGAGATGATTAGCCTTCTCATTATCTAAATGAAGATTTTTTTTTTAAATCTGTATGTAAGACTGTCACGGTAGTTGTTATCTCATGAGATGAAATTCATAAAATCATGTTATAAAATTTATGTGAAATGAGGATAGAAAAAAACACAAATGTCATATAACTTTGTTTGAATTCATAAATGGCTCTGTAAATATTTATTTTATTAATTTTGGCCATTTTAATTTTAATTTTAGTTATTTTCACGGATAATTTAAGATTTGATTGAAAAAATTAATTTATATTCGTCACGCTGACGGCCCACATCACTCTCATTTGAATCGCCTTTCATCACGTAAAAAAATCTTCAATCAATTTCACGTTTCGATTACACCTCCCCATGGAATCGCAGGGAACTCAAAAATTAAATCAATTAATTTCATTTATTAACGTGGTTAATTCCTTGATTGACGCCGAGGTGAGGGTTTAATCTATACTATTCTTTTCCTCTCACCTAACTCGCTGAATATACTTTTTTCGTGATCATTTCAGATGCTACATCATATTTTTGATCAATTTTTTTGACAATTTTTTAATTTTCTAATGAAAATAGTAAAAAATTAAAACTAAAAGAACTAAAATTATTTTGGATTTAGACAAAATTATAGAATCAATTTGTGGATTTTTTCACGGAATGAGGAAGTCACGTATCTTATACATTGTACCTGAAAACAGCGAATCCCATTATTTAGCGGCAAACAAAAAATGGTGCCTTTGAAAGGAAAATGGGATGATGGAAATTGGTATTGACAGATGCAAAAACAATTACTCAAATGAGTGTTATGTATCGAATTGATGATTTAATTATTATTTTTGCAGCAATTATCGAATGATTCCAAACGCCCCCTCTTATGATTTTGATTGCTAGGATAGGAACCAACTACCTTGTTATATATTAGTGTCTTTTTTTTTTTTTTTTTGGAGTAAAACTTAACGAATGAAGTATTAATTGGCTAAAGATAAAATTATTGATAGATACATTTCGGTTCGATTCTCCTGTTTTACATTTCATATTTTATTGCTTTCATCTTTCTAAATTTTTTAACATACTTTTAATTGATGATACTGCTCATTTGGATATTTTTTTATCATTCCACGTGTCATTCATCCATATTATTAATACAAAAGTTTTAATGACTAATTACAATAAAGATCTTATTCTCATTTCAAGATTGTTACTTATTAATATATATAAAATAGTTATATATAATGCATGTACATTTGTATTTTTACACTTAATTTCACTATATATACAATCTATTTTATACATATATTAGTAAATTAATCTCAAATTTTGTAGACTATTAATAATTTTTTCGTTAATTAGAAAATGAGAATTTGAGGTCCGGATAAATTCAATATCCTTAAAATAAATTATATTTTCCATTATAGTGCTAAAATCATGACGGACCTACACTGGCCCCCTCTAATTTACTGACTTTTTTTATATGATATATTTATAATTAAGACATAATTCATGTGAGATTTGCCTCACAATAGCATTTTAATCATAAATCACAGATTAACGCTTTAATATTTTGAAACGACAAGGTTATTTCATATAAGTCAGACCATATATCATGTAAAAACCGCTCTACACGCAGTTGTTTGTCTCTTTAAACAAAACATTACGACTTATTTTCACCAGACACCACTATTATTAATATTTGTAAAAAATCAACACTCTATTAATAAAATGTTGATCTTTAGGGTGAGAAATTGGTAAATAAATAGATAAAGAAATATGTATAATCTACATTTTAAATATATATATAAACGTATTCTATAATATAAAAAGATATTTAGTCTAAATAATTTTTAAAATATATAAAAATTAAAAAAAATACATTTAACTCACATTATATTATAAACTCGGCCCCCAGAAAATTCTTGTCTATCCTCTCGATGCTAATGAATAATAGGACATTACGTTTCCCAAGATATGTACAATGAATCAAAACAGTAAAAGCACTATATTTTGCTTAAGATGAACTGAGAAGCTATATGAGATTATAAACCCGGAGCAAACCGAAATTTGAGAAAAAAAATAAAAAAGACAGTAGCAATTGTTGGAAGGGTATATGCATCGTTTTCTTTAAAGTTCTATGTGTGCTGACACCTGAGAATTATAGCACAAAATATAATATAATTGTTGAACTCGGTCATTATGAGCCACTAGTGACCTTTAACAGTAATATATATAAATTTCTTTTGAGTAATTGGTAAATAATCAGGTTTAAATTTCAAAACTGATAATATAAAGTAACTGTTGATAAGCTGACTGCAAACTTTGAATCAGCAGCTCATACACAACTGCAAACTAACTTTGTCCAACTTAAACGTGTTGTATTCTTTATCTTTTCAAATATCACAGTTCTCAACTAATAATATCAGAAGATTATTTTTGTTATAATCAATGAATTTTTATAAATATGAATGAGAAAATAGCTTTCAAATGATCAATTCACACGAACACAATTACAAATATATTTTTCAAAATCCAATGATAATAAAAGTTAGTGCCCTTTGAAACACTGCTCTATATCACTTATAGGTCCTAAACTAATTAAGTGGAAAAAACTTAAAGAGAGGGTGAACAGACTTTTTACCAATATCTTTTTTTACCTAATTGGGCAGCTGATTTTCACAAGTCAACTCAAATAAGCTAAATTCTGTGTGTTGAGCTTGAGTATAAGAACAATCCTATTAGTTGCTTAGATAAGTTGATAAGCTGGATTACTAGCTAACACGTTGAACTTGGTGTGAAAGTGTTTAGATCCTAAGATTTCATTTTTATGTTTGGAAAGACTTAACTAATTATAAAAAAACACCTAAGCATAAAATTGTAATCAAATTAATGCAGAAAATTGTATGCACTATGATGACCATTGAAATATATAAAGCAGTAAATGATCACACAATTTTTTTTCTAGTGGTTCAACATATCAAACTTCTACACTCTTTTTCAAATTAGCTGGGGTAATTTTTTTTTAAAACTAGGAATCTTAATTTAGAATGTTAATGAAAATTTAGTCACATCTTCTTTTAGGCTTCATTTTGGATGGATGGATGGATTTAAATCCATGAATTTCACACACAAATTACTAAAAAAGCCATCTGAGTTTTAGACCTTTCTTTATAAAAACATCTTTTTTAAGTCGAGACCCTTCTCAACTTACTAGCTCACTCTTCAAATTGACTAATTCAATGCTGCTAGGCCACTTTACATGGTATAAGATGTACTTACACTAACCCGACTGACACTTATTTTATACTAGTAAAATATAAAGACCTAACTTGTTCCTAAAAACAATCAATATAAAAATGAAAAATATATCAATGTATATTTTAAGGAATATTTTAAACTCAAACATAAAAGGGAAGTAGAAAAACATTTAATAATAATGATGGATAATTAACAAAACAACGAGGATCTTATTTAATCAATAATGCAATTTCATTCAAGATTTGCACATTGATTTGACTAAAGTCAAATCTCAATCTACTTTAAAATCAAAATAAATACACAATTTTACTATATAATTTATATATAATATTTCAAAAAATCCACTAAATTTCAAAAACAAACATTACGTAAAACGAGCAACATTTTAGATCACATGTTGGGTTTCGCTTAAATTTTTCATCAATGTTTATTGGTTAAGTCTAGTATGCATTCAGTGCGATCACAGATTCATTAAATAAGATTTTAGAATCGCAGAACTTGTTATCTTATAGTACAACTCATTTACACCCTAATCTTACAATTTTAATATAAAAAATAATTATACTTATCTAAGAAAAATAAATTGCACTTTTCAACATAATAAATTATATTTATCTAAAGTTAAGACTATGACAGACGACACCAAATATACATGAGACCCACACATGTTCATTACATTTAGTACATAATAAATAATATTTTGTAATATCGTTTATTAAAATGTCATATAATCCTATTAAGTTCTTAATTAGACACTTAATGAAAAATCCGTTCCAAATTTGAATCAAATGTAATGCAAGCCAACCAGTACTTTTTAAATTTTAATTCTACTTACCCGGCCCTCAATCGTTTTAGACTATGCTCAATTATCTTTGTGAACAAATTGAAAGCAGGAGTATATATTTAATGAAAGGACCAGAAATGGTTTGATTTTGCAGACTAATTATTAATAACTAACTTTATCCACGAAAAAAAATGAATGCAAGTTTACATTAAATGGACCTATGGGAGTCCTAATCCCAAATTCCCAATCTTAAAAATGAGATATTGCAGAAATAAATATAATATTCTATTTAAAGAAGACAAAATCCAAAAAACAATTGTGTGATAATCTGATTCTGACATAAACGTGTAAAGCCATGCCATTGCCATGGTCCATCACCTGCACCATCCACACCCAATAACTCCCCCAACATCTATAAACAAAATGGCATTCCCATTCAGTGCTAAAAATTCACCACCATCTCCACCAATGGCAGCCACCGCCACCTTATCACTAATCCCTCTCTCCTCCCTCTTTACAGGAGGCTGTACGCCGCCGCCTTCGGACCCATAAAGACGGTGGTTGTGATGGTGATGGAGAACCGGTCATCTGACCACATGTTGGGGGGGGATGAAGAACTCAACCCGGAAATAAACGGGGTTGATGGGTCCCAATCCAACCTGATTAACGCTACCGACCCGAAATCGACCCGGGTTTCTTTTGGAGATGATACACTTGGTGGACCCGGATCCGGGTCATTCTTTTTTCAGGCCATTAGGAGAGATTTTTCGGGTCGAATGTGACGTCAGCGGATACGCCACCAATGAATGGGTTTGTGCAGCAGGCGAATTCGATGGACCTGAATATGACCTGAACCGTTATGAATGGGTTTCGCCTGACAAGGTATGTTTTTTTTTCATTTTTTAATTAGTTTTGGAAATGAAAATTAATTTTTTTGTGTTTTTAATTTTTAATCATCACATGCTAAAGATATGTTCATACATGGTGAGTGAGGAACAGTGACAATTGAAAATTTTGTGAAATTTTGTTAATTTTATTGTCTTTTGTAATCAATCGTATTCATATTGAGCTTTTTCAAATCAGAATAATTTTTTATGGATTTGCACTTTTCAAAACTTATTGATTGGTTGGAGGAAGTTAGTTTCTATTTTATGCAAATTGTTCAATTTTTATCCTAACATTCGTGTTACTATGAACATTCAATTTGAAAATTTCAAGATGACAAAAAAAACGACGCTATTTTCATTAATTTTGATGAATTTGAGACGAAAATGATATAATTTGCGAAAAATTAATGTACATCAATTTTTTTTTTAATTATTTTTAAAAAATAAAACATTATGAGACGATTTTGAAGTTTTGAATTTATGCGCAATAATATGCCAATTTTAGATATGCATGGTAAATTGTGAAAAGTCATGAAAAGTGGAATATTTATTTTATTAAATTCTTGCCTTCAAAAAAATATATCTACCCAAAGTTGTGAAATGGACAATCAACATTAGTACTAATTGATCTAGTTATGAAAGGACCCTATTGGGAAAATATCATATATGTCTATTGACAATCATTCTATCGTTCTCTATTCAATCAGCAACATGTCATTTTATTTACAATTTTAATTAAAAAAAAATACCTTTTTATTCTTCTATGTTTCACTTTCCTTGTCCCTGATAAATATTACAAAACGTATAATTTGTAAGAATCAATATTTAATTATGATTATTTTCTTTCCTTCCATAGTTCTATTCATTTCACTTAGTGTTTGATTAATGATTTAGAATAATAACTTTTAATTTTAATTATTAAACATAATCTATACTTTAAAAATATTAACTTTTACTTAATATTTATCATATAATACGTGATAACTCATTCAAGTATGTATATGGAGTATATTGTAATGATATATAATCAATTGATAAATTCTATTGAATGAAAGTTTACAAGATTACTAGCAAGCCAAGAAAAAATACTGTAATTTAGGGTTGATGTCGTAAGTATCATTACTATGTATATACAACAAACATTAATTTTAGGGTAAAAGTCAAAACTCAATAATCCAAAATCAATTTGTACTTGTAAAATTGATAAGTAGTACTTTCTCAAGTTATTTTCATGCTATACTTGCGGGCATTAGCATGTCATGTATTAACATTTTATATTATATATAATACATTAAATATGAGATACAACATGTTAATGCACCGATGAGTAATAGTGTAACATTAAAAAATCACTTTTTCATTTGTGGTGAATAAAAATAAGTTTCACTTAAAACCTGTAGTCACGCTGAAAGCTAGAGTTTGATTTACATTCAGGTGGCGGTTTACAACGCCTTAGTATCCGAATTCGCAGGTTCGATCGATGGTTCGCTTTCGGTGCCAGCTTCGACGCAGCCCAACCGCCCTTACGCCCACTCTGCCACCTCCACGGGCGCCACCTCCTCCAACATTGCGTCCCTTCTGGCCAAGGGGCATCCACAGCGTACCATTTTTTGAGGATCTAGACGACGCCCAAAATAAACTTCTCGTATATATTTTCAAAATATCCCCGCCACATTTTTTCTACAGAAACTTGAGAAAACTCAAGTTCGCGGGAAGTTCCATCCATACGCTTCTCCTTCAAGAAAGACGCCAAAACGGGAAGCTCCCCAGCCACACTGTGGTGGAGCAAAGGTACATGGACACTAAGTTAGAGCCAGCCAACGACCATCATCCATCGACGGCTGTGTATCAGGGCCAGATGTTTGTGAAGGAGGTGTACGAGACTCCTGAGGGCGCAGCCTACAGTGGAACGAAACTCTGTTTTTGATCACGCATTTACGAGCATGGTGGTTTCTTTTTGACCATGTGGCTATCGCCATTAGGGGGGTCCCAGCCCCGATGACATTTGGGGCCCACCTGGGCTTGACTTCAAGTTTGACCGGTTGGGGAGTTAGGGTCTGGGACTATTGCCATATCTCTGGATTAAGAAGGGGACCGTTGTTCACGGCCCTAACGTGGAAGCTACACGAGACTTCAGAATACGAGCATTCTTCAACCCCGGCGACAGTGAGAAAGATCTTCAACTCACGCCTCCGCCTCTTACGCCAAGCGGGAGGCGGGCGTGGCACCTTCAAAAACATTCTCCAACAGCTCGGCTCGGTCAGCCCAGAACAGGATTGTCCTGGTTGTTACTCATCTTTTCGCTTCAGTTATATTAGTATGCACGTTTTCAGCCACAAGTGACTCCTATATATATATTGTTGTTACAAGGCCTGAATGTTTGTTTTGCAACACAGAGAAACTTCCAAATCCAGTAAAGACAGGGATGGAGAAGTTAATGAGGATGCTAAAGGAGTGAATTCCAGCAAGAGTTGTTACAACTTGGCGGCAGTTGTGAAAGGAGAAAATATGTTGACCAGCTACCTTGGGAACTTTGGCAAGGGTATGAGTGTGAGGAAGGAATCAATATATGGAGAATGCCAGAAAAGCTTCTTTGAAGCTGATTGTTGCTAAAAAATGGGGGGTTGATGATGAACAAATTGTGAAGATGAGACCTCTCTGTCTACACCATAGAATTAATACACACAATATTCAAATGTATTTATCACCTTTACTACAGCCTTTTTTAGCATTATATATAAAATAATACTTAAACAAGATGTATAATATCTCTCACCAGTTGTTCTATATATGAACTAATAATGAAATGCAGTTGGTCCATATGCTTTCCTCTTGCAAGTTTCATTGGGATTAAACTAGGTGTCCATTCATGTTTTCAGATAGACACTTATAAGATTAAAACACAACGCTATTAAAGAGTTAATTTCATTGACACGACACAGAATATGAAAATTTTCGATAAGAAAATAAAGATATATATAAGAAAGTCATATTATAACATTTGACACAATGATACACGTCACACAATATAAGCGAAAAATTTTACCGATAGAGCACCCATAATAGAGAATCTAAAGAAAAGGCACATGACAAATTATCCTCAATATATCACATGATAAATCATTCTTACAATTTATTCAAATGTTTCAAATTTAAAAAAAAAAATGCAGATGTTTGATGGCATCTGATAAAGTTGATATTTAAGATTGAAAAGCATTCTCTAAACTATCTATTTTTGTTTCAAAGACCATAGTTATACTTTTTTTTTTCCATAAACTCCTAAATTATTTTTGTTTTAAAAAAGGTCTTTAAAGTATATAATTTTGTTCCATAAGACCTTTTTATTTACAATTCGTAAGGGCATTATTTAGAGTTTGATTTGGAACATAATTGCATTAAATCGAATTATGGTCATATTTTAACAAAAAAATATTAATAACATTTAATAAAGAAAGAGGCCTAATAAAATTTTTATAAAAAACTATAAATCGCCCTAAATCACGACATATTCGTGCAAGGCCAATCATTTACACTCAAAAAAACACTAAATAA